>APFE030947356.1:0-11328 GCA_000404065.3 Pinus taeda | reverse complement strand
GAGGTCGAGCCATTTATAAGAATGTTGAATGATGGGGAAGTAATGCAGGCCATAATCCAGGAGATGTAAGAGTGAGGAAAACCCAGATGGATGAGAATAATTTTTATGTACAACCAATTGGCTCGGTCAAAAGCTTTGGAAAGGTCAATCTTGAGTAGGATACTCTTGAGATGCTTAGACCAGATGGAGTGAATGAGTTCCTGAGCCAATCCAATGGCTTCATGAATCTGTCTGGATTCGAGGAAGGAAAATTGTTGGGGGGAGATATGTCTGGAAAGGATTGGTTTGAGCCGACTGGAAATGGTCTTCGAAATGATCTTGTAAAGGCAGTTGCGCAATGAGATAGGCCTGTAATCATCAAAGGAAGAAGGGGAGTCCGATTTCGGAATGAGAGCTAAAAAGGCCGTGTTGATAGCGTGGTAGATAGATCTAGAATTTCTGCTCTCTTCCACAACCTTCAGAAGATCCTACCCCAGAATGTCATAAAAGGCTAAATAAAATTCTATGGTCCACCCGTCTGGACCAGGGCTCTTATCTTTTTTGAACCATTTTAGTATACCTTCCAGCTCCCCGGTAGTAACCGGAGCACTAAGAAGCTCCACATCCTCCTCCTCAGCAAATCTCGGAAAATGACTCGCCACTTGAAAGATATCTGGTAGATTGGCTTCAGGCGGGCATCTGTATAGCTCACGGAAGTGAGATATGCCAGGCAAGCAATCTTGTTAAAAGAGTCTGCCATATCTCCTGCTGGAGTAGGAAGTTTCCAAATGGTATTGGATACCTTTCTGTTGTTGGCATAGCTGTGGAAGAACTTTGAATTGTCGTCTCCTGCTTGTATCCAAATAGCCCTACTTCTCAATCGCAAAGATTCTTCCCGCTCTTTAGAATGCTGGCCTTTTGGTTTTCCAATTCTATCAAACGACTCTTGTCCACTGCAGAGATAAATCCCAGTCCCCGTTCATCCGTTAAAGCGCTCAACTCTAATTCAATGATGATAAGATGAGAGGTGTCTCGGGCTTGCTTATCCTTTGCCCATTTAATCGAGAGGTGCTTAATCTCGGCGAGATTCCTGCAGAACCCTTTTGCAAATGATTCTGTGCCATTAATGGGATGATTTACCCAATATTCAGATATCATCTTGACATATGCTGGGTCCTTCAGCCAAGTATGATTGAATTTGAATGGGGCTTTTGGCTTCTTGAAGGGACCTTGAATTTCCAGATAGATAGGTGAGTGATCCGAAATGCCCCCCGTGCCCACCCATTTCTTATAATGATGCAGCCTCTGAAGAAGTGTGTCCTTCATAATAAATCTGTCCAGTCTGCGGGCTAGTGCAACATCTCCCACTCTCCTATTTCTCCAGGTAGGAAGAAGTTTTTGCATGGGGACATCCACAAAATTTGTCTGTTCTAATAGGCTTGTCATATAATCTGAGATTTGATCTATTTGCGCCGTCGATCCCCAAGATTCCCTCAATCCCAAATAAAAATTGAGATCCCCACCAATAATAGTCTTCTCATCATTCAAAAGATTGAGATGGAGGAGCCTCTGCCAGAATTGTTCTCTCTGATTACAAGGGGCGTAAACATTCACAATCCTTAAGTTCATTCCCAGATCGGCGGTGAAAATATCCATCCCCAGGTAGCCTGCCCCCCCCAAGAGGCCTCCACCTTAATGGTGCGCAGGTTAACTCCAATGGCCAGACCACCAGAGCGCCCAGCAGCGTCGAGGGCAATATAGATCCATCCAGGAGTAATAGAATGCATAGAGCAGATGATATGATCAGCCGAAAAGAGAGTTTCTTGGAGCATAATGATGTCGATAGGATCAGTCTCGATGAGACGCTTCATGGCTAGTTTCTTGGAGGAGCTAGCCAGTCCTCTGCAGTTGTACGATAAACACTTCATGGTGGAACACCTCGCGGGGCTTGTCCTGCTTTAAGGACCCCTACAATGGTGGACTATTGGCCAGAAACAACCTCCGCCCCTGCAATCTTAATAGCCTTAGAAAGATGAGATTTCCTTCCTCTGGTAGGCTGGGAACCGACCTCTGGTAAAGAAATACCCAGCCCTGCCTGGGGAGTAGTTAAATCTTTAGCATGAGACCTGGAGCGTAAAAAGTATGGGTGGGGAGGGGAAGACTCAGGAGGAGACCGGGGAGAGGCAGAGGGAGAGGATGGCGGACGTAAGGAAGGGCCAGTGGAGCACAAGGGAGGAGGGGATGGCATAACACAATGAGCCATGGAAGTCTGATACAAGGGACCAGATACAGAAACGACATGATCAATATTAGAGATAGAAGGGTGTAGAGGAGAAATCGAGACAGTTCCGGCTTCTGCTGTTGAGGGAGCCCCAGATCCGACTTTTGTTGTTGTAGGAGCCCTGGTCATCGTCGGTGAAAGCCTTGCTCCCGGATCGCCCGCAGGTGAGGAAGCCGCAGGAGGCTGGCCCGCAGCATTGGGTCGGGGGGAAGCCGGAGAGGCAGCCCTGGGAGGTGGCGACGAGATCTTTGGAGAGTCTCCAGATTTTCTGATGAGAGGGCATTCCTTGTAGAGGTGGCCGACCATGTGGCACTGATTGCAGCGGAATGGTACCCTTTGTGTTCTCTGTTGTATCGCCCCCACTGTAGAGTGATCTTTTCCTCG
The DNA here is from genome assembly GCA_000404065.3 of Pinus taeda. Taxonomy (NCBI): domain Eukaryota; kingdom Viridiplantae; phylum Streptophyta; class Pinopsida; order Pinales; family Pinaceae; genus Pinus; species Pinus taeda. The sequence goes on along the minus strand of APFE030947356.1, from coordinate 8,684 downwards.
AGCCCTTCACGGGTGTCTAAGTGAACCAAGATGCGCGCGAGGGTCCTGCTCCTAGATTCCACGAAAGAGCGATCATGATCCAAGTAGGTACCAAGTGCATTACCTATTCTTTTGAAAGCTTCATCACTCCAGAATTGCAATGGAAGACCTGGCAACCACACCCATATCGGTCTGGCTCCAATTTGTTCATGAACAGGGTCGAATAGTGGGCTCCACCTTTTGAGAAGAACTGGAGCTGATTCAATGTGCTAGTATCTGGCCAAGACCAGGTTTGTATAGCTTTCCTTCGAGAATTGTAAGGAGAACCATCCTTTGGGCAGGACATGGACATCTGGAAGTCAAGAAGTAAATCCCCCCAGATCTCTTTCACCCAATGAGATAACTTTTTTGCCGAATATGCCCTGCCTCTGATGTGCCCTACCAGCACTGTAGATGCCATGATAGCAAGATCGCTAATCGCCGAAGCTTCTCCAAGCCTAATCGAAATATCCTTTGAGGTAACCTTGATACACTTTGATTTCTTCTTGCTGGTGCGAGGGGCCGTTGGGTTGTCCACCAGGGGGTTGGTAACGCCATCCAACGGGGAGGGTTTAGAGGGATTTACATTGTCGGTAGAAGTCTTGAAACCTCCAGAAGAGCAGGGACCAGCGGATGAAGTCTTTGCAGTAGCAGAGGTGTGTGGAATGGTCGCACGGGGAGAGCGAGTCGGGGGAAAGTGTAGAGCGTCCGGAGAGAGAGAAGGGGCTTCAAAGATTGGGGGATCTATAGGGATCGGCCCAGTATTAGGCGGAACAATACTGTGCCGGGGAAATAAACCCACAGGAGGACGCAAAGAATCCAGTCCGGCAGCTAGGGGAGGTGTGAACGACGGAGTGCTGGATGAGAAGCAAGGGTTATCGAATATGATTCGATCCGGGAAGGGCTCTTCCGAATAGTCAACCATCTCCAGCTCCACGTTCTCAGCGATCCTGTCACCAGTTCGATATCCGAGAGCGACAGGTGTAGACTCTTACGGTGAAGGATTGAACAGAAGCCTGATCAGAGGCCGTGTCAGAGCCGCAGGGGCCGAAGAAACCCTAGCCCAACCCTTCACGAGCGCGCGTCATGGCTTTCCATGTCTTCATTATGATATGCATAGTTTTATTTATATTTAGATAAATAATAAATATTTTATTTTTCCCTTAGTTAACTTTAGTTGATATAGGTTAGTTCAATCTAGTTGGCATTCATTCATAAAGCCTTGAAGTGTATTAAAAAAACAGACCACATTTATTCTAATATAGATAATATTGATTAAATCATATTTGTTTAATTAGCATTTTTTAGAAATCATATAATATAATATTTTATTAATATTGGATTTAAATTAAATTTTAATTATTATATAAAAAACATTATAATAAATAAATATAAAATTTTAATAATATGTAAATATATTTTTTCATATATACAATGTTTTATATTTCATGTGAAGAATACATTGTCAACATTGTCGACATCCATCATGCATTTACAAGAATTGAAACTAAGTAGGGTGGATTCAATTTCTTCCTCCGAACCATCCAAAATAACTCTATTTAACAATAATATTAAAATTTTAAGCATTATACAATTGTAAATATTTTTTTAACCAATATATATTGAATATTTATTATTATATACATGTTATATATTATTAAATATTTTATTAATATTAAATTAAATCTAATCTAATTTAAACTATTAAATATTGAATTTACAAATAAAATAGAATGATTATATAAATAACAATATTAATAAAAATACAATTAAATAATTATAAAAGTACAAATTTAAATTATATAAAATTTAATCCAAATTATAAATTCATATCAAATCAAATATAATTATTCAAATAAAATATAATCATTGTCCCAAAGTGTGTCTAGAGATAAAAAGAGTGAGGGGAAAGGGGAGAGTATGGGGAGGGGAAAGGGGAGAGTATGGGGAGGGGAAAGGGGTTCTAGAGAGAGAGAATGGATGGAAAGGCACGGGTTGTGGAGAGAGAGAGAGTGGGGGAGGCTGTGGAAGGGGGGTAAGTTGGCGAGGAGAGAGTGAGAGAGAGGGGGTGGGGTTTGATGTTATGAATTTGAGATATAATGTTATAAATTCATATCATACAAATATAAAATAATCATTTAAATACAATTATTCAAAGGCAATCATATGATTATATAAATCAAATATAATCATTGCCCCAGAGTGTGTAGAGAGAGAGTGTGTGTGAGTAAGGGGAGGCGAGACGAGGTGTAGAGAGAGAAAGAGAGTGGATGGAAGGGTGCGGGTTGTGGAGAGAGAGAGGGGCATGGAAGGGGGGTGAGTGGGTGTAGAGAGAGTGTGTGTGGAGGGGGGTTAGAGCATGTTGGATGTTAAGAATTTGAGAGATAATATTTGTATGTGCATATTTATAGAAAGAGCTTGTCTTAGCTTCAAGAATTATAAATTCTCTACTGACGAGGCCAACCACGTGAAGGTGGAAGCTCATCTGGCCTCCCCCCTCACTTCTAGCCTATTATTACACTACGCTCATCACTCCCCAATCCCCATGTTTTGTTTTATTTTAAATTACATACAAGATGTGAGCCACATTCATTCTAAATTCATAGATATAAAGGAAGCCCAAACAATAAATTTAATATAGTATCATCAATGCACATCAAATTTCCGTTAATACATGAGTAGATATCAAATTTTGTAAACACGAAAACATTAGGCTTACATTTTTTTATTATTGCAGAAAAATAAGCATCAAATTTGTAATCAGTACAAGCAAAGATACTGTAAATACACAAACCCCAAAAAAATGTGAAACATACAAACATAACATGCCAAACACAAAAAAACGTTGTAAAATTTGCATAAATATACAAATCTATGTGGACAATGAGCAATCCCAATGTTTCATTTAATTTTAAATTACATACAATATGTGAGCCACAATCATTCTACATGCATAGATATAAAGGAAACCCAAACATTAAATTTTATACATAATCATCAATGCACATCAAATTTCCATTAATACATGAGTAGATATCAAATTTTGTAAACATGAAAACATTAGGCATAAAACTTTTGATTACTGTAGAAAAATAAGCATCAAATTTGTAATCAATACAGGTAAAGATATTATAGATACACAAACCCCAAAAAATGTTAAACATACAAACAAGACATGCCATACACAAAAATGTTGTAAATGCATGAACATAAAAACCTATGTGGACAATGAGCAATGACAATATTTTATTTTAATTTAAATTACGTACAATATGTGACCCACATTCATTCAAAATGCATAGATATAAAGGAAACCCAAACAATAAACTGAATACATTATCATCAATGCACATCAAATTTCCATTAATACATGAATAGATATCAAATTTTGTAAACATGAAACATTAGGCATAATTTTTTTTATTATTGCAAAAAGATAAGCATCAAATTTGTAATTAGTACAAGCGAAGATATTATAAATACACAAACCCTGAAAAATGTGAAACATACGAACATGACATATCAAACACAAAAAAATGTTGTAAATGCATAAAAATACAAACCTGTGCGGATAGTGAGCAATGACAAAATAAATTCACACACTTCAAAGTACATATCAACATGTCATGCACAATCATTGTAAATACTATGCAAACCAAACTCAAAACACAAGCATGGTTACAATCGTGAATACACGTCAAATTTTGTAAGCACACAAACATTAGGCATCATTGAATTGTTTATTACTCATGCAGAAGTGTAAAAGAAAACACACAAACATTGCACTTCCATTTTTTATCGTCACCCAAATATGTTGCAAATACACAAACATACAAGCATCACGTATCAGTTACACCCTAAAAATGTTGCAAATGCATAAGATACAAGCACATAGAGATACTAAGCATTGGCAAATAAAATTCACACACATTGCAGAGTACATATCAAAATGTCATACACAATCATTGTAAATACACAAGCATACAAATGGAACTAAAACCACAAACATTGCTACAATCATGAATACACAACAAATTTTGATCACCATACACAAAGAATGTTGTAAATGCAAAAACGTACAAATGTCACCCATAAAATTTTGATCATTGCACACAAAATCTTGCAAATATACACATATCGCACATCAAATTTGAATCATCGCAGAAAACATGTTGTAGATAGTCATTCCAAAATACACATCAAGTTTTGTAAGCACACAAACATGAGGAATCATTGAATTGTTTATTACTCAAGAAGAACTGAAAAAGAAAACTCACAAACATTGCACTTCCATATTTTATCGTCACCCAAAAATGTTGCAAATACACAAACATACAAGCATCACATCTCAGTTACACCCTAAAAATGTTGCAAATGCATAAGATACAAGCACATAGAGATACTCTGAGTCACTTCATGTGAGAAAAGGAAAAGTATTCAGTTGAGATTACTCTGAAATATATGCGTCCTCTGCATAGTTGATACATGCTATAACCGCTTAGCTTCCAACATAACTCCTGCACCACAATATAATACGATTCAATTATTTAATCCTCCCAAATTCTTGGAGATAAGTTACACATTTTATATATACATACATTATCAGACCTGCTTGTTAGCCAAGTTCCATGGCCCTGTTTATCTATCAGCACCATATAGACCTACTTTTTTGGGCTGTGCAAACCAATTTCCATGGGTATCAGAGAATTGAATTGAATTAAAGCGCAACAGCGGGCGGAGGTCAGGTTTTGTGACAGATGGATCTAGCTCTGAGTACCAGGAAGTTCAAGCCGTCGTTTCAACTGATTATATTTTGGATGTAATATTTCATAAACCCTCAAAGTTTACTGATAAATATAAGTGATCTATCGCTGGAATAAATATGGCAGAGGTTCAAGCCCTACTTCAACTGTCTAACTAATTATATTTTGGATTTAATATTTCATAAAATCCGAAGGCCACAGGCCAAAATCCCATCGGGTCAGTGGTTCAGACCCTACTTCAACAGTGTAATTAATTATATTTTAGATTCAATATTTCATAAACTCTCAATGTGACCCGAGTTCAAATCCCGGCAACGGAACGTTACCCAGGAGGTCGGAGGTCCAAGCCCTCTATTTGATGTAAGATTTCATAAACTCGCAGGGCGACCCGGGTTCAAATCCCGGCAACGAAACGTCATCCATCAGGTCGGAGGTTGAAGCCCTCCTTCAAGAGTAACTAATCATATTTTTGGATTTAATATTTCATAAGCTCTCAAGGTGACCCGGGTTCAACTCCCTGCAACGAAACCTTATTCAGCAGGTCGGACGTTCAAGAGTGTAACTAATCATATTTTTGGATTCAATATGTCATAAGCTCTCAAGGTGACTCGGGTTCAAATCACGGCAACAGAACGAAGGTTCAAGACCTCCTTCAAGACTGTAACTAATTATATATTGGACGCACAGATCAGTGAACTACCGCTGGAATAAATCTCAAAGTTTAAATGCACAAAGAGGGCGGTGAACTGTCGTTGGTCGCTAGAATAACTCAGTTTGTTTGAGTGTGTGGCTGTAAATTATACGCAGGACACAGTGAACTGAATCTGAATTACTCGGCTTCTATGCTAATCTCGGTTCTTACATTAATTGAAATGAAATTATTAGTTGCATCTGATGCCTGATTTATTTTTTTAGAATTTAAAATGGGTACTAGCAATTATGGGGCGTATAAATATTTATGTCATAATGAAGGTTATGATTCATAATTATGCAGGGCCCATCCCAAATCAAATTACAGGGCCAATCCCAGACCAAATTAGTTCCTGCTAATCCCACTCATCATTTTGTTGATCATGTATATATTTGAATGAACCAGAAAGATGCAAAGAAATTTACCTACTCTACCTGGATTCAATCCTTCCGCACACCTGTGGATTCGAAAACTGATGCAGGTACCAATACCAATTCATATTTAAGCTAGCTTAGCCGAGCAATTCAATAATACTTCTTGAACAGACAAAATTCATATTAAACCCTGTAATGTATGTATGCCGTCACTTACTAATCTAACCTAAAATCTATACCAAGATTGAAAAAAAGAAACCCAATGAAAAGAAAACAGATCTTACAGGTACATAAATTTGCCTGCCAGGATCGAGAAGATTGAAAAAAAGAAACCCAATGAAAAGAAAACAGATCTTACAGGTACATAAATTTGCCTGCCAGGATCGAGAAGATTGAAAAAAAATACCCAATGAAAAGAAAACAGATCTTACAGGTACATAAATTTGCCTGCCAGGATCGAGAAAGATGTGGGTGGATATCTCCTCATATATCTGCCTGGGATTGAACCCTTTCGCTCCTGCTCCTGCTCCTGCTGATTACAAATTAAATTGAATAGATGTCATGTTTACCCTCTCCTCCTCCCAGTACCTCACAACACAACAACACATACCATACCAGACTCATACCAGACAAAACCAGACCACACAAAACTCATACCAGACGAGACCAGACATGACATGGAGCTCCAAGACAAGACTAGACTCAGCCCAGCGCAGGTAGTAGGAGGAGGAAGAGATTCGGAAAAGGTAGAGATTGGGAGAAAGATTGGAAATTAAATATTGCTGGTTGGATTCAACGGCCCTGCTTTTCTTGACTGCCACCTCTGCAAAAAAACACTTCTCTCACTGCCACCTCTGCAACGGTCGTGCTTTTCTTGACTGCAAAAAACCACTTCTCTTCACTGCCACCTCTACAAAGGGACGTTGTGGGGAGATATGGAAAAAGCATCTTGGATTGCGAGTCGCCACATCAACAAGTCTTTTAACTATTCACTGGTTGCAATAATTTCCGGAATTTCAACTTTGTTAAACGCACCGTATCAAATAATGGTTAAATTTCGGGACCTGCCAAAAATATTTTATTTTAATAAAAATAAAATATTATTTATTTTATTTGCGTTATTTTTATGTTTTAAGCATACTATCTATATTAATTATAGAAATTTATAATTTAATAAAAAATTATATTTTCGGTAAGTACAATAAAAAAATTTAATTTATCTTTTGGAATTGAATTGTCCTCAGAATGAGAGAGTGCTCCCAATCAATTAAGTTACCAACTCTAGAAGAGTTGGATGAAGAGTTGGATTTGGAATTAAATTAATTATGAATAAGGTATTTTAAAATTCAAAATATATCATGTTGTTGTTATTATTATTATTTTTAATTTTTTATATCTAAATTTTCTTTTAGCAATAGTAATATTTTCAAACAAAACAAATTTGACCAGACCTTTTTCATAATGAGTTTGGGATTCAACATTGAATATATGATAATTGATCATCCTCTTTGATAAAATAATTTAAACCATTACAACTCACATCTTAATTCTCCGTCTATTCAATCATTTTGGGAAGGATGGAGTTCAAAACTATTTAGATTTCAATATAAGGAAAACATTCTAGACTAAATTTAATTCATATACTCTCTCTCTCTCTCTTCAAAAAAACCATATTAAAAATGCTTCACCCAAATTTTATATAATAAAAACATGCATCTTAAAAATCACCAAAACTCTAAAAACTTTAAAAATCCTTAGAAATTATCAAAATTAAGAGATATTGGCAAGTTATATACTATTTTCTCGTCTTGTTTTATGACTTCACGACATGAGGAAACGTGAACAAGGAAGGAGCACCAATAGATTGAGATAAAGAATACGAGAGTCTCATTTACTCATTTACAAAGGAGAGATATGATGCAAACCAACAATAGAAGAAGAGAACACAAAATTTTAGAGTGTGTTAATTGCACAAGCACAAAGATTGTAAACATTATAAAGAAAAGGAAAAAAGACGAGTCTAGATTAATTGGAGATGAGTTAAGGAAGAGAACATTGGGTCGATGGGCTCCCAGTGGAAGAAGGTTTTGATAAGAGGGAATTATAGTGGGGAAAAGAGACCATCAACAAAGTGATTCATGGCAACTAGGTAAAGCTACATAAATGCATGCCTTAAGGGAAAGGGAATGTCGATATGTAATTGGAGGGAAAACCCAATTTTACAAAGTGACATCAAATGATGAGAAATCATTATGAGATTAGACAAGCCATGATGATATCAAGAAGGAAACATAATGCTAAATGGTGAAAGGAAAGAAGTTATGTTGAAGAATAGATTGAACATGACTAATAGTGGACGTGTAAAAGCATTGTGATAATGTACCACCAATACCAACTGAGATAGAAAAAGCTACATGTGGATCAAGGGCTAACAAGTCAAAGATTTATTACATCCTAGAGAATAGTATCATATAACTTGAATCGAGATGGGAGATTGTACATATCATTGTTGTTTCCAGGAAGAAAAGGTGAGTAATGGATCACATGCAAAGGCAATTATGTAAAGCCACTTGAACATGGAATATGGATTGATGTTGATGTGGATATAAAGTTATAACATGAAGGAGAGAATCGGAATAGCAACCATGAAAAATAATTGTTGCAAACCAAGTATGGAACATTTCAAGGAAGCATAATGAACCATACGTGGAGACCTCAATGACGGAATTAATTTCAATTATTTTATGTGAGAGCCTATGTTGGCTATAAGAATCAAAGAGATAGACTCATGGTAAGTTTGATAGAGATAGAATCTAAATGTAGAATTTTGTCGGTAGA
>APFE030947354.1:96353-109206 GCA_000404065.3 Pinus taeda | reverse complement strand
AATTGTTTCACATAGGTTTCATTTCTTGTTTTCCATTGTTGTTCATTGAATTCATGGCATAAGTAATTTAGGTTGATGCATTTTCAGTTTGGTGACAGTCATAATCATTTGTTTCATTTACACTCCTCTCCCTCGTTCCATTACCATCTCCTCCATCTTGATCACGCATGCAAACATATCTCCTCGACCTTCACTTCGTTCTGTCCTCTCCCAAAGTTTTCCACTCCTCACGTAACTTCATTTCCTAACCTTTCATTGACATAACCCTTTACCTTCAACATACTCCCTACACCCATTTCCCATCTCATTCCTCCACTTCTGAGCCATCACCAGCCTTATCCCTACCTCACATATCTCTCCCTACCATTCCATCACTTCTCCATCGCTTCAAACCTCGACGGTTGGTCATCCTGTAGCAGTTTAGAGACATCCTGTAGAAACCTCTGAGTATCCTGTAGGATCCCCTGCAGACATCCTGTAGGAGGCCATTCACTCAGTTGCTGAGCTTCTGAATGTGGAAAACCTCTGTGGATGGATGCTAAGGGTCCATAGGGACTTCACCTAGCCTCCCCAACCTATCCCACGCTTTCCTTCCTTCTCCATCCCATCTGCACAACCAAACCCCGATTAGCACACAATCACAATCATCCCATTCACTTAAAGGAAAAATACAAAAACATGTCTTTTATGATGCAAGCAGTTTAGATCCATGCATTTCCACTTGTTAGAGATAGTAGCAGCATTGGTAGAAGTTTCATTCACATTCTTTGCATTATAGAAGTTAGACTAGTCAAATTAGGGTTTCCTAGGTTTACATGCTTTGATTTGCTTTCAGTTCATTTTTTTCAAGTAGATTAGTCTTCTTTGAGCTAGCTTTCGTCCATCATTGATAGAGCTTCTTCTGTGAGCCCATAGAAGTTGGCTTGAGCCCTAGCGGACTTGTGCCAGCTGACCAAGTGACAGCTGTGACAAGAGCTAGTACTTGTGCATTCAGCACCATCGCTTCCAAGTTTGTATGGACTACCGGGTTGATAAAATGAGAGACAGGAAGCCCCAGGAGTTGTAGCATTATTGCTACAATACTGGAGCTCACCAGAGGTATAACTTCCTTGAAGACTTTGAATTGTCTGAGAATTATGGGTGTGCTTTTTATCAGAAGGACATGGTTAATGTAGTAATAGAAGCATTGTCACGACCACCTCAAAAATAAAAAGATTGTAGAATCGACAATGAATAATTTGTTACAGTTGGAATGGGGGATTTTGCACAAGCTTCAGATGTTCTTGAAATGTCAAATAAGTATACAAGAAAAAAGAAAGTGAACTGTGTGACTCTAAAAAAGAAAGTGAAATTACTTCCAAAATTGAGCATGTATCATTCAATGTCATTGCAAAATAGAGCTTTGTGCAACATCAGAAGGGTGGAAGAGTAATGATACAGATACTATACATCTTCTTTCAGAATGTGATAAGGCCCAACATGCTCATGTTTTTCAAGGTATGCTCGGTTTTTGTTTACCTTTACTACTTAAAATGTTGCTAGACCATTGTAACCTCCAATTATTTTCTTTTGAGTCATGATGTTTTGCAATGACATGTTACAAAAAAGAAATCATTAATTTTGGCTAAATTTATAACAATGCCTTTTCCCAACAAAATGGAGTACTTTTTTGGGTCTTAAATAGCACCAATTCTTAGTTCTGACAAGTATGTGTTGAACCCTTGTTCCAACAAATGGTTCCTCATTTGTAAATAAACCAAACTTTTTCTTCTATTTTCCCTTTATTTCTTGTTTCATTCTTTTATGATCTTTTATGATGGGAGAAAGTAGGAAATTTTCCTTAAATTTCTAGATATTTTTTGCAATGTTTGTAACATTGATGGGAAAGGTTATCGTAGTTGATGCTACCCTAGAAAGTCTTTGGCATTAAAATTTAACTCTAATTTGAGAACATGCAATCCAACATTACTCATAATATAATGACACAAATTAATAAAACCATAAAGAGCAAGTGATGACGAGGAGCATTTTCCACCTGCAACAAGGAACACCTCCAACCATCAATACGTCTAGTGACATAATTCTTGTCTTATTAGCCAACATTCTGAATGCAACTTCCACAAAGAAGAAATGTTAAATGTAACAACAATTCAGAATATAAGAATCATGTAAAAAACATAGACTAGAGTGCAAAATGAATGTTCTTTTGTTTGTTGTTATCCTAGTTGCAGATGACATTTTCATACTGAATTTTCAACTGGTTATGGCAAGGTAAACGAGAGTGACATTAGTATGATAATTATAAAAAAAAATTAGTTATGATAATTATAACAAATTTCTTGGTGATATATGCAAATGACTAGACAAATGTTAAGCCATAATGTTAAGAAAGTTTGGCTAGTAATATAAGAAACAGTGAGTCTGACAATTTTCAACATGGTCACATTAGGCATCCTGAGCATGGTTACTAAGTATCTAATGCCTTATAAGGTAGGATTACTATTTTGGATCCTCAAAGACAAAAAATGGCCTCCACTGACTATGATCACACTTCAGCGAGTGACACCTTTGCAAAGAGAGATATCTCTGGAGATCTTCACCAAAAATCAGGTACGTTGAAATTCAACAATGAATCTGAAGGTAGCCATCCTAATGGTGATGAAGAGGCTAAGTCCTCTCATACTATGGGGACTACGAATGAATGGGATATCATAGGCAAAGCTTTTCCTGATTGTAAGGCTGAAATGTTTTCTATGTCCCTTGATTCATTCAAGTGCTCTAGTAGAAAAGAAAATGATAATTGGAAAGACTTGTAGGCAGATGATTTCCAATCCAATTATTTACCTGGTAATGATTATTTTAGATCTAAGACTTTTGTGATCCATAATGTAGATATAAGTCTTTTGGATTAATCACATTGTTTGGATTTGGTCGACGTTTTGAACTAACTAATGTGGTTCATCCTTAGGACAAGGTGAGAAACCAATCGATCTAAAGGAATAAATAGCATGGATGCATCATTTCCCATATGCATCCATGCTATTTATTCCTTTAGATCGATTGATTACTCACCTTGTCTTGAGGATGAACCACATTAGTTGGTTTGAAATGTTGACCAAATCCTAACCATGTTATTAATCTGAAAGACTCATATCTAAATGATTATTTTCTTGAAGGATCTTGGAATGTTTTAAATAATGATATAAGACTTAATGAAAATACTCCAAGTTTAGTGACTAATAATGCAAACTCTTCCAATTCAGAAGCTAGTTTTTAAGCCAAACAAACATTAAAAAAATGGATACAAAGACATCAGCCAGTAAAGTGAACTCTGAAATGCTTTCTTCCTTGAATCCTGGAGAAGATATCAACATGCATTAGACTCAAGTTCTTAGTGGATATTTTTTTTATGATAGTGTTCATTCATTTGTTAATTTTCTTAGGGAGAGATGCAGTCTGAAATCCAAGACATTAGATAATGCTTTTACTGAATCTAAAGGTAGAGAAATTAGACGTCAAGGTGGAGACTTGGAGACATATTGAGGGAAATATGTTGGTTTACCTTTGCAAGAGATCTCATTGGATGGCAAAGGGATGAGGAATTGATTGTTGAATTTGGATTGGAAAAGGTAACTCAAGAATCAAACTGGCTGTTAAAACACATGCCAAGGTTAGAAATTTGGGATCAGAGGTATAGCTTCCCCAAAGACCCTGAATTGTCTAAGAATTATGGGTGTGCTTTTTATGAGGACATGGTTAGTGCAATAGTAGAAGCATTTTCAAGACCACCTCAACAAGAAAAAGAGTGTGTACTAGGTGATGAAGATTTTGTTACAATTGAAATGGGGTATTTTGTACAAGGTTTAGATATTCTTGAAATGTCAAATGAGTATACAAGAAAAAATAAAGTGAGTTGTGTGACTCCAAAAAAGAAAGTTAAATTCTGAGATCCCTCTTTTTCCTATGTTTCATTTGGTACTGTATTCTTCTCTCCCATGGCACAGATGATGGTGGTAGAAATTTCTTGTTGGGTTCCCCAAATGCAGTTCCAAGGATATCATTGGCATACCCCATAGTAATAGGCTTATCAGCAGCTACCCTCGATAACAACGTTTCCACCACCATAGGAGTAGCGTCCCTAGAGGATTTTAGTCTATACCTTGCAAACAACTTCACCTTGGCCTCAAAGTTTTTAAGTTCATAGGTCTCCCCACTCCCCCATACTTAGTTTTGCACCACAATCTAAAGGGTTACTCTAGTTTTCTTGGGAATCTATCCTATGATTTGTTAGTTAGTAGTGATTTTTTCAATATTGGTGCCTTTTTTCAACTCATTGAAATATTTATAAGCATTGTACCCTTGAGAATTTGGAGGTGCTCCTGCAACATAACTGTATCATTATTGATGCTATCAAAAGTAGAGGAAAGTTTCTAGAAACTACATGCCTTGCTCGAGAAGGGAAAGAGTCAGGAAGAGAACATTCCTCACCATTAAAAAATAGTTTGGTAGGATAGTTATCACCAACGATAATTTCTATACTAGGTGTAAGCTTGTTCGTGAAGGAAATCATTGACTGCCACTTACAAGGAATCCTTGGGTCATAAGGTGTACTCCCATTTGTTTTTGAATTCAAGTAATTCAATCCCTCTTTACATTGCATGAGTAGAGTTTTTTTCAACCCTAGTACTTTAGTTCCATTAAAAGAGTAAACATATTGGTAGTCAGCAAAGGCTTTATCCATCTCAGCAACAACAAACTAGTCTACAAACTTAGAGGCCCCCCAGTTGAAAAAAGTAATTCTTGCACTCCATCCCTTTGAATAGTTAGAATAGACATGCTAGTTAACTCTCACACCACAGTAATCACCATAGGATAATGGTTGTGGTATAGGAAAATGTTGCATCCTAGCCATGTGATTTCTTTTGCAGTCCAGTTCAAAAGGAACAAGTAGAGTGGAAGAAGGAAGGAGAATAGCCAATTCCTTTGGACTGCAAGTTGGCTTTGTGAAGATGGACAACCATAGGCATAGGTTTGAAAATGGATGAAATAATTGTTATAATAAGAAGAGAAGGAAACACAACAACAAGGTTTACCAATCTTAGTGGAGATGTTGCAAACTATTTTCTGGCGAGAAATGGGAGATAAAGTCCTTTGCGTCCCACTAGGATCTGGAAATTCAATTCGGTCTACTCTCCTTGGCTTCCCACATTAATAATCAGGATTAAGTATACCATTTATCTTCTAATTCAGAGGAGGAAATGGCATGTTTCGATTCAAACATGGAGGGAGTTTGTAGACCTGAAGATGGAAAGTAGATTTAGACTTGCTTGGATTGATGATGGGTGGAAGAATAATGCCATTTCTGCAACAATATTTTATCTTTCATACAATTTTATTATTAGCCATGTATTGACTAAGGTCCAGAATTTTTGGGACCTTCTCACAACTCATCACAACTGAGAAATCCATGTCTTGGTAAAAAGCGTCTGCAACTCCATTGATACAGTCACTCTGACTTTGTTCTAGTGTCTTTGAAACCTTCATGGCTTGAATAAATTCTCCCCCCTTCCATTCCCAAGACAATATCCAGTAGTCCAATTAGTTAATAGGATTCTAATTATAAATTGTTACGTGTGACCAATATTTTCTTTCAAAGTCCTATGTGACATTATAACTAATGGTGAGATCTCCTTCCTAACGAGGCAAAAATTTTGTTTCATCGACAATAGCTACCAACTTAGGATCCTTTTTACAACAAACCTCCATAAAGCCCTTTGTAACAAAAGGCTTGCGGCATGTGTATCATTCATTAGCAAAGCTGATGTTTCTAGTCATGGGAATACTATTTTCTCCAACTTCAAATTGTGTGTCTTTAATCACAATCTGGACTGCTATCTGGTTTATGTCCCCATCAGTTTCAATGGAAATCTTATGGTCTTTATGTTGCAAACCTGCCAAAATGGTGTCACTTCCCACTTCGGTAGGAAAGGATGACCATCTTCCATCACCACATTTCTTACAGAGACAAGCACCTCCTTGTGGTGAAACCCAATTAATATATGCCATGCTTTCAAATCCTCCATACCAGTATTGAGCACAATTTCATTGGATAGAAAAGTGTAGGGCTGAAGTGTTGGATCTATGACATAGGGGTGGGATTTTATTGGATTTCTTTCTTGGTACGATAGGTAAATGCCAATGCACGAATTCTCTGTGGGTCATGGAGCTATCTCTAATTGGGTCTTCGTCCACCTCTTTTTATATAGAAAAAAAATACAGAAAAAAAACCCAGAGTAATAATCCCTCTCATAGACATATTTGGAGCTCAAACCAAATCCCAAGATTGTTTCTCACAACAATCCATAATAGCCCCAAATGGTGATTCAAATTTTCGATGACAACCATCTTGGGTGCCTTGGGTATTTGAGGAACTATCTTGCAAATGTGGTATTAGCTAGCTTCCTTCTCTATCTTCAAAATGTACCCAATTAGGTCAGTGAATTTAGCTTCTATGGCAGGATACTTTGGTCCCAATGGAAATGATTTCAACTATGACAACACCTCATCATCCCCCATCCAGCTAACTTAAAGATAATATTATTATATATATTCTATTTTACATTTCAGCCTGCAACCCAACAACATGAGACCAACAATAAATTAAGTGGGTTTTACTTACCTCAAACTTACTCTCACTATCACTAAATGGTTGTAATAGAATAAACCAATTACACCATCACTGCCTTCTCAACTTCAGCATTAGCTTTTGAGACTGTAGAGTGCTTGTGTTGTATTAAGGCTTATCATTGCCTTCTCACCTTAAGCATTAGGTTCTGAGAGTGTAGAGTGCTTTTGTTCTATTAAAGTTTAAATATTTCTATATTAGTTTTAAAAAAATATATAGTATTTCCCTCCAAAGAAAGCATAAAACTCTTTCCTTCCAAAAAATATAAAATTATTGAATATTGTAAATATCGTAAATTATATTTTATAATGTATAAAGCTATTATAACTTTAAAGATAGATTCATAGACCCCTTTAAGGGGTCCCTGAGTATTTCTACCTAAATTTTAACATTAGAGATGAATTTAGAGAGAGTCTCTAAATGTTAACATTGTAGATGGATTTAGAGACACTTTGTCTCTAAATTTTAACATTGCACATGGATTTAGTGACCACCCTCTAGTCTCTCAATCTATTTGTAGTCACTTGACCAAGTTGTAATTCCACTCCCATTTTGAATAATTTGTCATCCCTGTGAATGTGATAAAAGATATAGCCCTGAATATTCTAATAGACTCCATAGCTATAATCGTCCATTGATCCAATAAAGAAGTGTTTAAGGAAGTATAACCTTCAGCCAATCTATAATAACATTTAAATCCCCTATCACTTGTAATTTTAGATTATTTAAGTGACAATGAAAATGAATAACATAAATGATTGATTTGTATTATTGTAGTACCTGTTAAGTAGTCGTATTTTTGTTCCTAGACTAAATTAGTCATTCATGTTAGTCATTTTTCCTTGTATTACTTATTAGCTAGTCATATATTTTAATATGAGACTAAATTAGTCATTTTTAGTTGATTCACTTAAAATTGCTCATTTTTTTACAGTATTTCACTTGGAAAAGTTGTGGTGACTAACTTTTTTAGTCACCTAGTCACTAATTTCTCATTTTCTACTAGTGTTACTTTAGTTTTGTAACGGGTTAGTTTAGTTTTGTAACATGTTGTTTATTTATTTTTATATTATTAAATAAATTACTTTAATAATCATTTAATATATTTAACCTTATTTAATTAATTAAATTTTAATTAAATTTTGTTTATTTTTCTTTTGTATTAATTTGTTTAAATTTAATTAATTTGTAATGATTTTAAAGGTTTTAATTGCTTATAATTAATTTTATTGTATTAATTTGTATATATTTAATTAAGGTCATTATTTCAAACTTAATTAGATTTTTTTAAATTTAGTTTAAGATTAGAATATTTAATTAAAATTTCCTAATTTTAGTCGAGGCATAATTTTTTTTAGAATTCTTTCATTTTTAACACTTCAACTTTGAAAGCTCATAAGTTGAGTTTTACTTGGCCAAATGAGGTCCATGATGGCTCGTTAGATAGATAAAATCATGGAGAACATTTATGAAGTGGTTGCATGACCAGATTCATTCACTAAATGAGTATAAAATTTAGCATAAAATTAATCTCCGAATTTTTAACCAAAATTAATTTTCTGAGTTTAACTTTGCAATTTCATTTGCTCAAAGCCTTTGTTGATTGCAGATCCATTCGATTTTGTTCTTTTTGACCAAAAATATATTTACAAATGATCAATGGAAAGATTTTATTTCTTTTTATTTATTTAAAATTTGATTGGAGATGATTGGTTTTCCCAGATTTGGCATTTCTCATTTTGATTTTCAATTTAATTTAATTTTGATTGGTTGTTGGTAGGAGAGAAATTGGGAGGATGGGAAGAGAACATTTGGAGCAATGTAAAAGGACCAACAAAAGAAGAAAAGGAATTTTGAACAATGAAAATTGTTGAAGAAGATTTGTTCTTCAAGAACTCCCATATTTAGAATTCATTTTTGTAATTTTAAATAGTGGTTTGTAGAATGGAGTCGGGATTCCTCTTCTCTTCACCTAAGGAATTTTGAAGCACTATTGTAAGGGATTTTTAGCTGTAGATGAGGGGAGAAAGCTCAGATATGGTTTTTTGGGATTTGTCTTTTTCAATTCTAGACTTTTTATTGGGAGCAGAGCTTGCACTATTGCAACTCTTTCTTTTAATGCCGAAGCTTGTGATTTGAGAAAGATTGTTGGAGATCAAATAAAGGAACAGAGAAAGAGACCATATTTTAATCAATTTGTATTTTAAATACTATTTTTTTAATGAAAATTTCATCTTTTTAATGACAAATATATGTAAAATGTTTTCGATGCTGAGCATTATTGTTTAATGTGAAGATGAAGGTCTTTTTGAATGACTTATCGAGTTCATTAGCTTCGTAGATCTATTGTTAATTTTATCTTTTGATATTATACTCAAATCAGATGTATGAGTGATTATTTACTTAGAAATGTGCTATCTAAATTCAATTTAATTTCCATCGACATTAAGAGCACTATTTCCTAATGTTATTGGTTGATCATTCATAATTAATTGGTCTCTGAACAAAGCATGTTTTGGTAATTGTAATATCAGCTAGTAGAACTATTTCATTAGCAAGAGATTCACCTCAAATTAGCCATGATAAAAGCTCAATCATTTAACTATTTTTCTCTCAGTTGGGTTAGATATACATCTTCCTAATTGAGGTAGGATTAGGATTTCTTTCCTCTTACTTGCATTATAGGATTAGTTTCCATTTAGATTAATCATTATATTTTTAAGAAGTCCTCTTATCAGAGAGGCAAAATTTTGTTGTGGCTTAGTTGAGCCCTGGATCAGCTTAAAGATCACTTCCTTTCCTCGAGCTCAACAAGAGATTTGATCTGATGTCACTTTTATATTTGTAAGTAAAAGACATACTTTAAGCCAAAAGAGATAGAGAGAAGGTAACTGAACCTAGTTTAACCATATGGAACCACGATTCTAAATGGAAAATAATTTGCTTTAAGTTCTGAACTTGGTGGTCTCTGTTATAATGATTGGAGGTCATTTTGGGCCATCAACAGGATTGCAGATCAAAGTGAGGTAAAAGTATAAATAATGCAGCTAAGTTTCTCTTATGTCACTATTTTCAGAAATTTGATTACACAATAAATTGAAGGTCTTATTGCATACTTTGCACAATATAATTCCATGTGGATAGTTCCTCACATATTTTATGCCATAATTTATAGATATGACTGCATCATTCATTCATGATATTTTTTTTTGTACTGACCTTTTTATTATTAAAATTTGCATAAAAACAATCCAAAAATAAGAATCCCTAGAAATAGATCATACTAAGGTAAATATCATATTTACCATTAGTTAATTACAACAATAATTTGAACAAGACTTTCCATAAAAAATGGATATGAGTAAGATGTAAATAAATATATTTACTAGGAATTATTTTCCACCATTATTTAAGTGTCCCTTGACATTTATGCAGGAGAAAATTTGTAAATGTGTATACTTATTTGTGGTTACTGACCACCAAAATTTATGTAATTCATTGTGCTTGCACAAGAAAATAATTTAAGTACTTTATATTTGGATTTATTACTTCCTGGCAAGGAAAGACTATAGGATTCAATTTCCTATTGACCACTATTAATTACGCTATTAGGTGTTCTTTCATGAGGCTTTTCCTAATGACATTGTCCAGGATTCGACATCCTCAATAAATTTCCATTAACCCTACCATTGACATGTTGTACCAATGAAGGAATGAATCAAATTTTCATAAACTAATACAACAGTGGTCATGTATATTACCCCAAACCCCAAGAGTAGTCTACCTCATCCACCACAATTTTCCTTTGGGTGTTCAAACTCCCCTACTTGTCTGTTGTCTAGGGTTGGTTTTTGGAGGTATTGCAGCTTGAGCTTGTTGATAGATCTACTTTTCAAGGTTTAAGGGTTTCGTAACCCTTTATTTAGTACTTATATTTGTAATAGGATTTTCCATTCTTATCAATAATAGGAAATTCCTTGTAGGTTTTAACCCCGTATAGAAATTACCTTCATACGAATTCTGAAAAACAAAAAATAAACAAAGGCAAGAGCATAACACATAAAACAAATATACACAGAGATTTTCCCATGGATCCAAAACCTGGGACTACCAGATTGATTTTTCATTATGTTCCTTTCAATGTTACAATACATATATATACATGTCAAAGCATCCAATACCATGGACCGAAAAAACTTTGCGTCCAAAACCATGTGTGAAAACCATGCACAAAACCATAGGTAGGCCTGCCCAACCTAATATAGGGTCCAAAAAAAAGAAATTCCCTGGGGCACTAACCCAGACCCCGTAGAGGGACGCTACCCGCCCCCCTCAAACCCCTTGGACAGGGGGGATGTTCCCCCACCCCTCCTTGTGACCCCCCCACTACGCAATTGGTAGAACAAAGGGGGGGCTATTTTCCCCCTCTAACCCCCCAGTTAACTAGGTAGGTTAGTCGTGGAAAGAATATAACAATACCCAACATTTCCATCTATTATGAGGAGTATTGCACACAGTTGTGTTCAAGCTCAATTATATTGACATATTTTTGTTTTTCTTAAGTATAATGAAATCTCTAAAGGATTTCTTCGTGTGTGCGGGTTCTCACATTATTTACAGTCTTAATTATTTTTCCTTTTTGGTGCTTTCAAGCCAAATTTTCTCGGTTTATTTTTCCATACTCCAAGGAATTTTTCATCTTCTTTGTGCTCTAATATGTTTGGGTTTTTATTTTTATTTTTTCATTTGCGAACAAAGCTAGCCCATTCCCTAGACATTTTGTCTATTCAACTTTTGTTTAATTCAGAACCTGAATCCACTTAGGTAATAAGCTAGATTTGACATGCATACCTTTTATGTATTTGTTATGCACAATGTTCATATTTAGACTATATCTAGGGTTTATTACCACTATAATCTGATGTGTTTTTTTTTTTTTTTTTCTAACACAAATTTCAATTGAGATGAGAGGAAGTACCAATTTAGGTAAATATCATTTCTCTGCATTTTCTTCCTCTACTCTTAATATATGCTATCAAAATTTTCAAACCCAACTTTTTTATTTATCTACCTTTCTTGCCCAAATTATGGAAATGGTTTTAATGTTGCAAGATTTTTTTTATAGGGTTTCAACCAACAAAATTCTCGAAGCAAATTTTCTTGCCTCTTACCTACCCATCATGAGATATCCTCGATAGCATATGGCCACATGATTTTCTCATCAACTCAAATCGATCCTCGAGCAATTCCCTAGGAAAGCTTGACCTGTTATTGTGACTATTAGCATTGCTCTTGCCCTTTAAAGGCCTCATTGTGAAGGCCTATTTGGATAAACATACAAGCAATTAGATGGCCCAACTGTTGAGATATTAATTTCACTATCTGCTAGGTGTCATCACATTTGATTCTCTTATATGTTAGGTGTCATCGACAGTTCAATTTTAATTTAGTATTAGCCAAGTTATACTCTAG
Organism: Pinus taeda; assembly: GCA_000404065.3. Taxonomy (NCBI): domain Eukaryota; kingdom Viridiplantae; phylum Streptophyta; class Pinopsida; order Pinales; family Pinaceae; genus Pinus; species Pinus taeda. The sequence goes on along the minus strand of APFE030947354.1, from coordinate 97,049 downwards.
TAATTTATTGTTGATGTTTTCAATGTAATGTATTCAGCTATTTTGAGTATTAAGAAGAGAAAATTTTTCTCCACTTTTTGTTTTCATTCTTTTTCATGGTATCAGAGCACCAGGTCACATAAGACTCTAGAGAGAGTAGCACTTCAAAGAAGAAGCAAGGGTTGTGAGAGACCAAGGAGAAAAGTGCAATTGTGCACCTGTAAAAAGGCTCTGTGCGTCACTTTTACAGCTCATCCAAGAACAAACTACACAAAAAGTATCAAACTTACCAAATTGTAGAAGACTTAAAATTTCTGCACCCCAACCATTGAAGGACTGTGCAAAAGTGTGAACAAACTCCCATCAGAACTACACAAATGACTAAGGGAAAAAAAAACAAAGTTGTCGAAGAATTTTCAAAGATTCAAAAGTCAAAGTTTAAATGCTCCATGAAGTCACGAGGTTATTATTGTTAAAAGCTCCACGAAGTCGTAACGAAAGATTAAATGAAAGGTTCACATTCTTATCTTTTTTTATGAAGAGGTGCCTTTATTCTTATTATGAACCCATGTTATTATTCTTTTAAGCTTGTTTAAGGAAGTTATTTTTAAGAATCCTTTATAGGTATAAAGTGAGATTAAAAAGGTTTTTTTTTTAAGTATTTTTTTAAATATGCTTTAAAGGGAAGCCCATTCAAATTCCATTGAGAAAAAAAAA
>APFE030947354.1:15852-82468 GCA_000404065.3 Pinus taeda | reverse complement strand
GCAATCGAACTCTGTTTCTTGCTGAACCAAGATACTAATCTGGAACCCATAAAGAATGCACCACCACTAGTGCTTTTCCTGTCATCCACGGTTCCAGCCCAATCTACATCTTTATAAGCATGAAGAGTGAGATTTGTATCTCTAGGATACCATAGACCATAGTTTTGAGTTCCTTGAAGATACTTGAAAATTCTCTTTACTTCCTGAAGATGAGTTTCCTTTGGATTTGCCTGAAATCTTCCAACTATTCCCACTACATGCATGATGTCTGGTCGGGTTCCCGTTAGATAGAGAAGACTACCAATCATAGATCTATAGGTTGGTTGATGCATTGCTGCCAAGTCATCATTTGTGCTGAGGCTACATACTGTCACCATCGGGGTACATACAGGTTTCGATCCTCCATCCCATATTTCTTTAAGATCTGCTTGAGGTACTTGGTTTGAGATAAAAAGATACCGCCTTCATTTTGTTGGATTTGTAAACCAAGAAAATATGCCAGCTCTCCAATCAAGGACATTTCGAATTCTTTCTGCATCACCAAGGTAAAATTTTGACTCATAGCTTCTTCATTGGTGCCAAATATGATATCATCAACATACACAACAAGTATCAGAAATTTGTCATTTTCAATTTTTATATAAAGATTGCTATCTTCTGATCCTTTTGAAAAACCTTATTGATGAAGGTATTTGTCCAGATGATAGTACCAAGCCCTTGGAGTCTTTTTAAGACCATAAAGAGCCTTCTGAATTCTGCATACAAGTTTTGGATCATTTCCAAGAATGAATCCATTTGGTTGCTCAATGTAGACTTCTTCTTCTAAGTCTCCATTCAGAAAGGCAGATTTCACATCCGTTTGAAATACTTTGAATTTCTGAAAGATAGAGAGAGCAAGGAACATTCTGATGGCCTCAAGTCTAGCAATGACAACAAAAGTTTCTTCAAAGTATATTCCTTCCTGTTGAGCATACCCTTTACAAACAAGTCTGGTCTTATTTTTAACAACTTCCCCATTTTCATTCAACTTGTTTTTGAATATCCATTTTGTCCCTATGACATTCTTATCTTTTGCTCTAGGAACCAACTCCCAAGTGTTGTTCTTTTCAATCTACTCAATTTCATCATCCATAGCCTTGACCCAACATTCATCTTTGCATGCCTCTTTTACATTTTGTGGCTCAGTGGAGAAGAGTAATGCCAAATAGATTGAAGCTTCTGCGATTGTTCTTCTTGTTTGTATACCAGCCTCTTTCTGCCCCAAAATCTGAGATTTTGGATGATTCTTCTAAACGTACCTGGATGGAGTCTTTTCTTCTATCCTTATCTATTCTTCTAGTGCCTCATAGGTCTCTTCTTTGTCATCATGAATCTAATTTGATGTTGATGGATAGTCCTCTTTATCTTCGAAATCTTCAGATCTTACTGGCCTAGGAGTGTTTTCATATTAATCAACCACTACATCAATACTTTCAACAATTTTTCCAAGCCTTTTATTGTAACACTTGTTTGCTTTGTTGTGGGGAGAGTAACCGAGAAGAATGCCTTCATCTGCTCTAGGTTCAAACCTGCCAAGATTTTCATCAGTATTTTTGATGTAGCATTTACTCCCAAACATTTTGAGATATTTAACCGAAGGAGTCTCACCATATCATAGTTCATGAGGAGTTTGAGTGTTGTTCACCCAGACATTTGTCTTATTGAGAATAACAACTGCAGCAAATGCAACTTCACCCTAGAAAGTTGCGAGAGTTCCAGACTCATCCAGCATAGCACGAGCCATTTGTTAAACTGTTCTATTCATTCTTTCCACTACTCCATTTTGCTGAGGAGTCCTTGCAGTAGAGAATTCTCTTCTTATTCCATGTTCTTCACAAAAATCGAAAAATTCATTTGAGGTAAACTCCCCACCTCTATCAGACCTAAGGCATTTAATTTTGTGATCTGATTCGTTTTCAACCAAGGCTTTGAAAGATTTGAATTTTTCGAAGGCTTCGTCTTTATGCTTCATAAGTCCTATCCAAAACATCCTGGAAAAGTCGTCAATGAATAATATAAAGTATTCTTCTCCCTGAGGTGACCTTTTCTTAGATGGACCACATACATCAGTGTGGACAAGTTCAAGTGGCCTGCTAGCTGATCCTTCCTTCTTAGGGAAGTTAGTTCTGGTTTTCTTACCAAACTGACATGATTTGCATATTATATTGTCTAGAATTATGATGTCGGGAAGACCACGAACTGCCTGGTATTTGCATGCTTTCCTTATTTGAGAGAAGCTTAGGTGCCCCAATCTCTGGTGCCATAGCCAGTGTTCATCATTCTTGCTTAGATAGAAATGATGTTGTCCTTCTTTGAATATGTATAAATTATTTGGATTTCTTATGCCTTTGATCACTGTTTCTCCTGCATCAAGATCACGAACACTACATCCATTTGATCGAAATATTACCTCAGTTCCTTGATTGCACATCTGACTGACACTCAATAGATTATGCTTTAAGCCATCAACATACATAACATTTCCAACTTTGACCTTTTCTTTCAATAGAATAGAACCTTTACCTTTTATGAGCGCAGGGGTGTCATTTCCAAATGAGACCTTCTTCTACTTTTCTAAGGCACTATATGACTGAAGTTTTTCCTTATCACCCGACATATGTTTTGAACATCCACTGTCGATGTACCATTGATTTTCCTACCCTTCCGCATATAAGGCTATACCACATCTTTCTGGTTGCAGTTCTTTCATTCTCCATGTTTTGGCACTTGAGGCTTGTTCCTTCTGAGTTGTTCGCCGAAACCTGCTCCTGCATTTAGAATATTCATGACCAAAGTTGTTACAAATAGAACATTCAATTCGTTTTCAAGGGCAGAAAAGCTATTGTAGGTCCTTTTTTTGATTCCAGTCATGCTTCTTCGTTTTTGAGCTTCTCTAGTCATGATTGTCTTATAGGCAACACATTGAGCTTCTTTGTGACCAAAGTTATGACAAGAGAAGCATTGGCCATTGAAGAAACTCCTGTGATTATCAAATTCACCAACCAAATGATTGTAGTTTCTACTGCCATCCATTCCTGAGGAAAATTGAGAAGATATTACATGTGGCTCGTTGTAGATTATGTTCATCCTTAAGGTGGATTGCCCCCAATTTACCTGGTAGTCTTTGTTTATTCTTGAGGTAAATTGTCCCTAATTTACCTGGTGATCTCCATTGGGCCTTTGCTCACTCCTCCTTTCTGCATCAAGATAACTTTTGGAGGTGGATGGTATCTGCGCTTGAGATGTTTCTTCATTATATCCCGGACCTATCTTGATTAGGGGAGAACGCTGCACATTGATAATCTCATCTAGAGTTTCATATCCTTTAACAAATCTGAGATTAAGAGCTTTTGTTTTCTCAATCTCTTTTCTAAGTCCCACAATTTCACATTCTAACTTTTCATGATGTTTTTCCCTTTCAACCAGTTGAAATTGCAGAGTATCAATAATCATATTTTTCTCTTCTAAACAAATTTTGAGTTTAGAAATCTCTTCATAAAGACCTTCTTCATCTATAGCATCCATGAAATCATCATCTTCAAAAGCCATTAAAAGTCTATAATTATTACCTCGTTCATCTTCATCACTATTTGAGAGTCCATCACTGTCTTCATGAGTGTAGTAGCTTTTCTTACTTACATTCTGTTTCTTGTTCCATTTAACAGGTTCCTTACCTTTGTCAAGCTTGTCTTTCTGAGAACACTTGGCAACATAGTGATCGACTCTTCCACAAGCAAAGCATTTGAAGGGTAACTTACCTCTGAATCTTCCAGCACCCTGTTGAAGGTTCTTGACAGAATTTGATTCTTCCTCTTCTTTTGACATATGTCTTGACTCATAGTAATCTCCTTTACCTGAAGTCTTGAATGCAACTTCTCTCCTGTCTGATGGTCCTCCTTTCCTCATTTCATAAGTGGTTAGAATTTCGTGTAACTGTGACATGGTAATTTTCTGAAGATTCTCCTTTTCCTCTATTGCAGAAACTTTTGATTCAAACTTAGAGGACAAAGATCTTAGAACCTTTTCAACCACAACAGCCTCTTTTATTTCTTCACCCAAGTTTTTCATACAATTAACAATCTCATCTATACGTAGCAAATAGTTAGCCACACTTTTGTCATTATACATTCTGATATTTTCATACTGAATTATGAGGGGTTGAAGTTTTGCTCGTTTTACCTATTCATCTCCTTCATAGCTCAGAACGATCTTGTCCCATATTTCTTTTGTGGTTTTATACTGCATCACCTTGACGAATTCAGATTGCGATAGACATCCTAATAGAGTATTAACAACCTTTGCATTTGTTTCAAATCGCTTCTTTTCAGCCGGATCTGTAGGAGTTGCTGAAGGAAAATTGTACCCTGTATCTATGATATCCCAGACTTCTATACCAAGAGATTGAAGATAGGCGGTGACTCTTACCTTCCAATAGACTTCCAATAGACGAAGTTGGTCCCATCAAAAATTGGTGGCTTGGTCGATGCTTCTATCTCGTAGTTACTCATGATGATAGATCTTCCTTCCAGTGATCAAGCTTCTTCTGAATGACCTGCTCTGATACCAATTGTTGGAAATAATACTAAGAGGTGGGGTGAATCAGTATTATCTGGTCAATTATTTTCTTCTCAAACCCAGAACATATACGCTACTTCAGTTAGAGAAAACCGTGTATATACGCAACTACAGATAAGAAAACCCGCGTATAACATGCAAACTTATAATTTAGTATATTCTACAGATGTTGAACATTAATCTGTATATCAGAATCATATAAACAGTAACCAAGAACAGTAAAATAGAGTACAAGACAATCACACACAAGAACACAAGATATAAGGTGGAAACCCAATGTGGGTGAAAATCACCTGCTGCAATATGTCTCTATCTTTTCAATTAGAAACTTCTTTTTACAATGATTCTGTACTGGTGCAGTCGTTTACTAGTACGTAGGCTGCAATCTACAGAGAGCTACAACCCTCTCTTTTCTTCCAGGGACCACGTTTCATAAATTTTTAGACTGGATCCAAATCATCAAACAATCTCTTTTTCACCAATTAGTACTGAATCAAATAAACACTTCTCCGACTGCTGTACCTAGAACACAGTAAGAGTAATCACACACCAATTATGAACCCGGAACACTATAGCTAAATAGAAGAAGCAACTAAAACAAAATTCAAGAGACGTACGCTACTTCACTATTCAGAAACCTGCGTGCATACGCTTCTGTGTCGAGACCAACCTGTGTATACGCTTCTTTCACTTGCAGAAACTGCGTGTATACACCTCTTTTTCGAGACCAACCTGCGTATATGCTTCTTTCACTTGCAGAAACTGCGTGTATACGCTTCTTCGTTGAGACCAACTTGCATATACACCTCTTTCACTTGCAGAAACTGCTTGTATACGCTTCTTAGCTTCACTGAACCTCCGTACAGATCTATAAAGGATAATTCACTCTTTCAATCATTCAGACATTAGTTAACCCATATTATCAGATTTATAGATCAAGAGTGTGCCCCATATCACAAATCAAAATCATATAGAGATACCACTATTCAAGCCTTAAGATTTTGACCCATCAAGAGAACTTATCCTTTTTCTTGCGCTTAGGTTCCTCATTCATTCAGATCCAGATTTGCACCATAACCCAGTCACCAGTATTCCATATCTAGCATTATCTTAGATATTCAATCATTTAGATGATCTTTTCCCAATGATCTTCTTCCTCTTTTATAGCCTTTCCTTTCACAATACCACGGCCCAAAACCATAACAAATCAATACCAAGGACCCAATACTTGGGATCAACACATTAGACGAGATACCAAGGTCCAAAACCATAGGTTCAAATACCAAGGACAAAATGCCATGGACCAAAAATAAGTTCTCCCACATGTACGCGCTTTCCCTTGCATGAAAGTGCACGTATTCGCATACGCGACTTTGGAACGTATAACCTGCGTGTATACGCGGCTTTGTTAAGGTGAACCTGCGTATATATGATTTCCTTCATTCTGAGAGCCTGAAATGTGATCTGTCATTAGAGTGAGTTTCCATCAAGGACAACACCTATGCCATGGCACCCAACCTGTGCAATAATGCCAACATTATGGACTAAAAAGGATCTGGAGGCCATTGGTGACTCCATAGGTAAATTTGTGTATCTAGAGAATGCATGACTTATTGCAATGGAAAAAAGAGTAGCATGGACTCTTGTCAATCTTAAGTTCTCTAGTGGGCTACCTGTGGAGATGGATCTAGTTTGGGGCCCAACTTCTTTCCACCATAGAATAAATGACTAGGGGATACCCTTTCAGTTCTTGGTTTTCCACTAGACAAGGCATGTGTTTTCCAAATTCCCCTACCATTTCCTAGGTTGTGGAGAGTGGAGGAAATCATATGATGTGGTGGGGATGCTTTCCTATTAGTGACACACCCCATCTAGTTCTGATCTGCCAATGGGACAAGAGTTCCAAAGTCTCAACAATTCAAATACCTTGGACTGCCCACACTCATTTTCATCTGTTCATAATTTTTCTGTTCTTGACCATGACAATGAGGTGTCTTGTCTAGGGTTAATAGGTCACGTTGAATCTTGTAATACATCTCCTAAATGCCTAAACCCATAGCCTCGCTTGAGTCCGACTTCATATTCATCCCTTTTTCAAACCCTTCATCATTTAGAGGCTGGGTCGAAATCTATAATAAATTCCTATTCTCTATTAGAGGGAGATTCATTGATTGACCTCTCTTTCTAAGATCTTCCTGTCACTTCGACGAATCCTACCATTTGTCCAGACTCTCCAATGATGTCCTATCTCCTACAAACTCGGTGGGAAGTGACCTCAACTTTTTGATCTGTAATCCCAACATGGATTTGATACCCCTAACTATTCATGGGAAAATGGGTCTCTTGCGAGTATTTCCATTAGCCCATGCTCTACCATGAATATCATTGTTAGGAAGAAGGGGAAAGGGTGGGGAAATACAAAACAACATTGATAATGTGACGACAAAAGACTTGAATGTTTTTGGTGAATTAGACCTACATGATGTTTCAATTTATGATGCTACTACTTATCGTGCCCTAAGAGTAGAAATTCCTTATTTGGGTGCCACATAATGAAGATTTTATCTATTAGCATTCAAGGGTTGGTGGATCACTCTAAGAGAATTTTACTTAAGCACCTTATCAAATTAATACAGTCCATTGTCATCCTTATATAGGAGACCATGATTTTTAAGGACAAGGTCCATAAGTATTTTACATCCATTTTCCCTGGGTGGTCAATCATTTCGACAAACTTGATTGGCTTATCAGGAGGGATGATATCTATGTGGGATCCTTCAATATATAATGTTTCTGCATACAAAAGATTTGTAGGTATATTGATGACTGGTTTCTTCAGGGGGATGCTAACCTGCATTCACATTCTCAACATTTAAGAACCATACCAGGATTGAAAGGGTTTCTAGACTTGTATGGACACATGTGGTATTTTGAAGTTGGGCCCCTAATCTCGTCAAGGGATATGAACCTTATTGTCTTGGGGGTGAGGTTTGGGGGTCTATGTTGCAGGTGAGATCACCCTAGGGTTTTGGGTTGAAAACCCCAACAGAGCAGATGACAAACAACAACAAGAAATTCTCAAGAAAACAACCTAAATGCTTAGGTAAACAACCTAAATGCTTATTCTACTGAATTGTGTAGGAGTGTCCTTACCTGAAGGTCCTATGTTTGGGTAGATCCCACAGGGTGCAAACCCTCAGCTTCTCCTGATGTCTTTGAAACCTGGAAATTATTCAAATGAAACATATACAATAGTAGAAACATAAAGCATGTTCATGATATTAACTTTAGATCATATAAATGAATGAACAATTACACATCAACATAAGATTCATAAATAAATTACAATATAAATCAATACATAAACACATTTAATATCAGGATTAGAACACCATTTCTTTATTGAAGTAAGCTACAAGTAAGGTGGAGAAATATGGCCTGAGTCTTTCTCTGGCTCCAAGCGAAATTGTCCTCTGGATCTGTCCTTTCCCAGCCTCAGCAATCTTCCTCCATCACCAACATAAGGATATCTCAAGAAAGATGAAGGATATCTCCAACAAGGAAACAAGGGTTTCCTTAGGGATTTTGTTAGACTTGATCATTGATAATATCACCATAGTATATATTGCATATCTTCTCCCTTAAGGCCTTCCCATGGAGGTTTATTTATATTTCTCCAAATTAGTTTTTTTCAGTTGGGAAACAGTTGGGTCACGGGCTATAGAAGATGAGTGACAGGTAAACCCATGAACTCTGCTCAAAATTAAGGAAATTTATTTATCTTTAAGTGTTTTAACACATGTACGCAAGTTGGGTATATGTTGACCCACGTGTACATGATTTTGTCACAGGGGAAAAGTAGTGTATAGGGAATAAAACACTATTTTTTTAGATTTTGGACCAAGTCTGGAAGGAAGGGTTGCCCTAGGCCATAATCAAAGCATTAGATCTACCAAGAGCGATAAATGGTGCTATAACGGATGCCCCATAATATATGAGGTCAGAAGGGGTACATGATGGGTGAAATGTATTAAGTGTATAAAAGGAATCATGCCGAGACTGAGGAGGAGTTCACCATAATTCAGCCTACCAAGCCAACAAAAGAGATCAGAAAGAAAATGATGTTTGAGGTGGCATACCCATGCTCATAAATAGTAATTCATGTCTGCATGTCAAGTACAAAAGTGGATCCAATATGCATACAAGTATAAAGGAACTGAAAATACATAATGGATCATTTGATCATAATCAAGAAAGTACATGTCTAAATATCACACATAAAGAGTTGATCAATGATGTTGAAATATGAAGATGATCACTGAAATCAAGGAACTGATCCAAATAGTACCAAGTCAATATGGTGGAATAAATGGTACTACACTGCAACTCGGGTGCCAACATATAAGATGTCATAGTAAGGAATTGCAACATATAAGTTGGATGGTGTCAACAAGTAGAAACATGAGCAACTGACAAGTGAACCAAGACATGTTGATGCAAACTTGAGGTCTTTACCGACTGCCGTGGGACATTTCTACACAATGGGAATAAATGATCTAAATTCAACCATGTGAGAAATCGTTTGATTACCGATCATTGATGTATATCGTTAAAAAAAATTAGGCTAATCACCGATAATGATGATGAGATTCAAGGTACCCAGTACAATCTAACAAGTGCGAATAAATGAGTTGTAGTCGAACACTTGGAAGAATCTATCAATCAGGAGACAATGATTTTTTCCCAGTGTCGATAATGAACGAATCTGTCACTAATGACTGCAAACCCTAAGGTACTGCCAAATGCACTCGAGATCTCTTTCCCAGAGCAATGAGCTGAAGTCGATGGGAAAATATTTGCTAGAAGGAAGGCATTAAGGCATCCTTCATCAATCTAGCGCGAGTGTAACTAGTAGGCCAATAATTTGGAAGGAATCAGATGAACAAAGATGTAGTAACCTAACCGCATCATGTTTTTGGTGTACAAAAGATGTAATTAGCACACGATAGAAACCTTATGAACCAACCAATAATGAAAGTTGACACAGAGGTGAGGAATCCATCAGTTGGGTCAAAAGGAAACTAAGGTATTGCACAAATCCCAATGTGTGATAATGAAAGTTGATGTTGAATTTAAGGGAAACCACTCAGTCAAAGACCCATGATACCAATCAATGCTGAGCACAAGGTAACCTATCAATAATGAAAATAGGGCCAGGGTGTGGCTCTAGATCCACCCTCAGAGCAATTTGTCGTAGTCGATAAGAGAAAGACACGCCAACAAGAAGTCAATGGAGACCTTCTCAAACCGACACGAACAAAGGACCAATATAGTTGATGCGATAACGAACATGACGCTGAGAATTAGGGATGGTTGACTGAAGAATAGGTCAAGAGACACCACAAGAGGCCGAATCAGGTTTACTTCCCTTGAACAAAAGCACGGCTCAACTGTGACTACATGGTAGCATATGATAACTTTGTATAAGTTTTTCATGCAGAAGGCATAAGAAAATTCTCCATATGATTGGAAGAGACAACCAATTAGAGGAGTACTGACTTAATGACGATTTTAAGGCTCTCCTAAGTCAAATTAAAGCCCATCCCAATGGAGGAAAGACTTACTTTTGAGTGCTTTGTTCAAGGGCGATACAACTAACTCTAGCTGCTATCTAATATGGAAATAATGTCTCATTCTTGCTCTTTTTTGGGATGTATAATTTTTTTTTTTCATTTATATGAAGCCTGAAAAAGAATAAAAGAGTTCTATAGTATAATGGAAAGAACAAGTGTCAAAGAATCAGATGCTCTCGTTCTTAGGAGGGGAACATTCCTATGCGTAATGCAATGTGGTGAAAATTGTTCAATGACACTGAAAGGAATGTTCTTTCCACGGGTAAAGGGTGTGTCAAGTTGCAGAGGCTAAGTGATTGCAAGGTTGATTTTGTAGAAGACATGGTCGAAACGTGGGTTAAAAATGAGTCCAAGTGAAGCTGCCTCAAGGCCAAAAGGTGCAAAAAGTCAATATGCAATGTAATAGTACAACTCAACGCAAAGGAGCCTCTAGGGTATAAGGCCAAAAAATAGTGCAAAAGAACGAGAATGAGTCTTCAATGCAGGAGTCATGGTGGGACTAAAGAGGACTCCTGAGCCTACTCAATGTAGTAGCATGGGCAATAAATGTCAGCGAGGATCTAACTAAGATACTCATGTAAGGGTTGGCTCTACCATCGCGTCATGATTTTAAAGTTGGTGAGTTTATAAATCAAGACACGATGGGGTGGAACCTATGGAAAAAATATCACAATATGGAGGCTATGATGCAAAATGTAGTGGAGAGTGGTATTCCCTAACCTATATGCCATTAAGAAAATGATATCTACCATAATGGGTCTACGATCATGGGACCGAAGCGATTTCTCCAAGAAGTCTCCAACATTTCCTGTAAAGATAACCCATTCCCGACACTCCAAGAAAAAAGGTCAAAATGTCCATAAGATAAAAATCAACTTTTGAAAAAATAATTTTCATTTTTCAACCTATATAAGGACTTTTGGACTCACATTTTTATCATTTGTGTTTTTGATTAAGGAGTTGTGGAGAAAAACTCAAATAAACCTGTTCTGTCAAATTCAACTGTTCAAATTGCTCCAAAACTTCCAGGTAACCCTTTAATCATGCTTTTAATCATTTTTGATATTTTTCAGATGTTTTTTTCATAATTTTTATCGTAGGAAAATATGTTAAAAATTTCAACTCTATGTACACATGGGTTGAATACAGGTAACCTACATATACGAGGGCCCTACACATGACTGTGTAAAAAGGGAACCCACATGTGAGGGAGTAACAAATTTTAAACATGAATTTAATGATTTGAAACATCTTTTTTGGGCAGGATGACAATTACCTAGCGTGAATGGGAGCATAGTGCCATTAATAACCAAGTGATGGAGAATTCAAATGCCTTAGATGCTTTGAGAGGTTGTGGCCTGCTAAAATTCTTTAAAATGCCAAACATGAAGGCGAATACTTGATTTCTTGAGTTGTTGATTCATTACTAGAGTGGAGAAGATAATGCATTCATTATTGATCAGATGCCATAGAGGATCGAGATAGAAGACATATATTTCATCACAGGTCTTTCTCAACGAGGGGAGAGAGTGCATTCTACTAGGAAGACGAGAGGTAGCCTTAGTGTGAAAGACTATGTCTTCATATACTGTCCTGGCCATCCTGAAAAGATTGGAAGTCAGATTCTGATCAAGCACGTAGAGAGTTTATCCCTGAAAATCATAATATTTATGATAACCACGGTAAATGGTTTTGTTGCTCTACATCAGGCTTCATGTGTATCCATGAGCCTAGTAGTGGATTTCCTCACTACTGTGTTTGATTGGTGTATACCTCTACTGACCAACATGAAGAACCAAATCACTTCTATTCAGAAGAGTCAGATGAATAATTTCGGATATGGTACTATCTTATGATCGTTCTTCTTTGAGAAAGTACCTCGGCTTCATTCCAAGGTATTATTGACCATCAATAGCCTAAGAGATCCACATATGGGATGACTTGATGAAACACCTAGGGGGTGGTGAGGTCCCAGGATGACTTTCCATGAAGAGTTTTTCCTTTGGTGGGATCAATAAGTCATTGCAGTTGACGACTACCCCTATTCCGGAATGGATTTCTGGGCGATCCTGATATAGTATTGCCACCAGATGCAGCATGGGGTGCCATAAGTATAAATGATTTTTGAATTTTTGAATTTTGAATATATTTTTATTTATTTTCAATATAAATGAATTAAAAATATTTTTGATGAGACAAGCCACTTACAAAATATATTGATAATGTTTCAGATGTGGGACTAGTGAGACCTGATGGATTTCCTTGACATAGGCATCGTGGAAGAGATGTCGAAGGGGCTACAAATGAGACTGAGATAGTTCTCCATGTAGTTCAGAGGAACTTGGTGAGGCTGACTCACCAAGTACCCATGATAGCCATAGAGGACTTACTAGAGGAGATGCAACATCGTGTGGTAGGAGTACCAAGTACTGGGTGCGACTATTTCGGTGTGTGGCAAATGTCATTGTTTATTTTCTAGCTTCTCATCCTAAGCCAGATAGATAAATGATCAGATATTTTTATGATTAGACATGATTGGCATAAGCCCAAATTTTGTAGGGCATTTTGTCCCGAATTTTTGTATATTATTTTGGACACAAACACTCTATCTATATACAGTCTATTTTATGATGATCATATATACAGATGATATTTCGATCATTTTTGCTGTTTTTTAATTTGATGAATGATTCATATGCCAATCCAATGCTTGATTAGCAATAGAATCTGCTAAGGAATTTTATGATCGTGGAATGTGAACAAATGTGATATAACCAAATGATTATTGCAACAATCGCGCTCTCAGAAATTGGCAATACAAATTGGGATATCGTACATGATAAATTTTATTCAGCTAAGATAAATAAACCATTAACGAATAAATATTAAGAGATATTGCTTCAGATAGCAGATTGATCGCAATAGTGTATTCAATAATATTATTTGAAGCACGACCGATACATACTCTTCTCGAAACCATCAACTGGCAAGATGGATAATAAATCACCTAAGCCGCGGAAGCAAGGTTCCAGGTATGCCTACTCACACCATTGGCAAAACCTAGATATATCAAATCATCCATCAATACCTTCCAAAGTAGATCAAAAATATCGACATCACTAAAACTGATAGATAGATATGTACAAACATACAATATATACAAACAAGTAAGTGCTCGACTGAAGCCTAAGCAAAGTACTTCTTAAGATAGAGCCGATTTCTGGGCTTCACCAACTTGTTTCCTTCAAAGTAAATTAATTCATAAGCTCCCTTTTTCAAAACTCACTTGACAATAAAGGGACCGTACCGCATAGACTTAAACTTGCTTGCCCCCAAGGCGTCGTTGTCTTGATCATAGACCCAGACAAGGTCACCTTTAGAAAAATTTCTAGGATGGACAACTTTTTCGTATTGGGTTTTTACCCTCTTTTTATAAGCTTTTTTTATTGTGGTAGCATCTCAACACTGCTCATCAAGATGCTCCAAATGAACAAGGCACTCTTCGAGACTAGAAGTCTTTGTAAGAAGTAAAAAAACTAGTCTAATAGAAGGAATTTCAAATTCAACAGGAAAGATAGATTCCAAGCCATAAAACAATTGAAAAGGAGTAAAGCCATTGGCAGTCTTAACTGACGTCCGATATGCCCAAAGTGTCAGATACAACATGATGTGCCAATTAGATCTAGATTTGTTAATCATCCTTTGTAGGATGAATTTAAGGGATTTGTTCATGACTTCAACGTTCCCATTGCCCTGAGGATAATATGAAGATGAATGCTCTTGCCGAAAACCCAACTTGAGAGCCAATTCAAACATCAATTGATTTTGGGAATGACTGCCATGGTCAGTGACAATCTCTTTAGGGATACCAAAGTGGGAAATAACTTGAATGAAGAGAAACAAGGCCATTGTTTCACTGTCATTCTTAAAATTAGGCATGGCCTCAGCCCACTTCATAAAGTAGTCTACCTCCACAATGATATACTTGTGATTTCCTACAGAAGGTGGATTACAAGTAGTAAAATAAATGCCCCACTTCGTGAAAGGACTGACGGTGATAACAGGGAAAAGAGGAGTTGGATGTGCGTGCAGTTTCCGAGTATAGACCTGACAAGGATGGCATATTTTGACTGCCTCAGTATAATCTTTGAAGATTGAAGGCCAAAAGTAGCCTTCTAGCAAAAATTTTTGGGTTGTTGCAAGCCCACATAGATGACCACCACAAACTCCATTGTGGCAATAATTAAGAATTGACTCAAATTATTCCAAGGTTAAACAACGCCTAAGGATTAAATCAATCTTACGACGATACAATGTGTCACCTATAATAACATAATTCTTAGCGAGGTGATGCAACTTTCTACAATCGTCCCTGGAAAAAGAAGGCGGGAACTTCGAAGTCTGGAGATATATAATGATATCCCCATACCAAGGATCTTGTGAGGAAATAAGAAATAAATGTTCATCAGGAAAAATTTCCTTGTGTATAGTTTCTTCCTCACAAGGAAACTTTAGTATCAACTCTTCAAATACTAAAGATTTCTTAGATTTAGCCGACATGAATTCAAGATCAAATTCTTGCAAAATGACAATCCATCTATTATCATTTCCCCCAATCACTCGCCTACTAAGAACAAATTGAAATGGATTGATGTCTGCTAAGATGAACGTTTTTTGAAGCATAATGTAATGCCGAAGCCATTGGACAACATGGACAGCTACCAAAAGTAATTTCTCGATTGGAGAATAGTGCAGTTTAGGTCCTACCAAGCCTTGACTTAGATAATAGAATACATGCTAACATAAGGCATCATCTTCCTGAACAAGAACTATACCTATGGTTGATTTCGCTGCAGCGAGATACAAGAGGAAATATATGCTATAATCAGGTGGACTCAACAATGGGGCAGAGGTTAATTCTTTTTACAAAGCATCAAAAGATCATTGCGCAAAATCAACCGATACAAATGGGACCCCTTTCTTAAGCAAACACATAAATCCTTTTGTGATCTTGGCATAATTGGCTATAAATCTCCTCAAGAAATTTTCTTTTCTATGGAGACTTTGAAGTTGATGTATGGAAGATGGGGAAGGCAACTGAAGTATTGCCTCAACCTTGAAGGTATCTACATGAATCCCCTCTGTTGACATGATGAATCCTAACAACCAACCGGATGTGACTGCAAAAACACACTTATTTGAATTCAATTGGATTTTATAAAGACAACACCGCACAAATATCAATCAAAGATGCGTAGGATGATCAATTCTGTTTTGAGAATGAGTAGATAAATCATTGAGATATGCTTCGATAATGTGCTTGATGTTGTGAAAAGCATAAGACATGGCCTGCTGAAAAGTGGCTCCAACATTTTTTAGGCTAAAAGGCATCTTTTTGTATGCAAATGTACACCAAGGACAAATAAAGGCTACCTTGTGCTGATCTTCTGGATGGATAGTAATTTGATTATAAGCAGAGAATCTATCCATGAACAAAAAAATTGCATTACCCACACATTCATCAATAATTTGATCAATAAAGGGTGTGGGGTAATTGTCTTTCGGACAAGCCTTATTTAGCTCCCTAAAGTCAATGCATACTCGAATCGTTCCTTGCTTTTTGTCTATGGGGACTAGATTAGAGACCCACTTAGTTAAAGGAACGGGGTATGTGAAACCCGCCTTTAGTAGCTTCTCGACTTCAGCTTTGATAGCTGCTACTTTTCTAGGATTAACCAATCGAAGTTTTTGAAGAATAGGTTTAGCATTTTCATATGTCTTGATCTCATGTTGGACTATAGATGGATATATTCAAGGCATTTTCTCATAAGACCAAGTGAACACATCAAGAAACTCTTTGAAGATATTGGTATGAGTTTGAATTTCTTCAGGGGAACAGTCAGCACCAATAAAGACATTTTCAATTATGTTAGGATTCCTAGAGATGTTTATTCATACAATTTGCAAGATAACAGACATGTTACCTTCGGGAGAAAACTGTGATGGTGCGAAAGGATTTAACAATGTATGAACATCACTAGTAGAAGGAATGGACAAATTCGACTCAATTTCTTGCAAATGAGGGAGGAAATACGAACGATGATGTAGGTCATCCCATGGTCTATCAACACCCATCATTGCTTCTAGAATTGCTTCCTCAGATGGTAAGGCAGTATCTAAGCAATCCCGAGCCGAAGTTGAATTGAGGGTCCAGGCTGGAGCCACATCTCCATCTAACTCCTCTGGTGGGAAAGGAGTAGGATGGGAGCCTGCAGAGTTAACAATAGACTAGTAAGCCATTTTTCTATAGACATAGGACATGCCATTCCACCTACCTGTTGTCCATCTAATGTGGTGGTAGATGAGGGTAAAGGCCAAGGGTCCGCAAAATAATGAGTTCAAAAGAACTCTCTTTGAGAAGGTCCCTTGGAGGAGGAAATAACATTGATTCTAGCTATAGGAGTAGGAAGACCAAAAGTACCCATTAAGGAAGAGTACATTCCAACTCCTAAATTCTCTATAGGTTTCCTGGGATTTTCCACTAATGGAACAGTAGAATTAGAAGATACGTGGGAATCACTTGGAGAATAATCCATTTGATCAACTTTTACGATTCTCCCTTCATGAGGAAAACAAAGGATGTGAAATAATGATGATACTATGGCATCCATCTCATAAATCCAATTCCTTCCTAAAAGGAGGTTGTAATCCAAATCCACATCGACTATTTCTACCTCAATATTTACCCCCTTTCCTCGAACATAGATGGGAAAGGCTGGAATAATCCCGTGCAGCCTATGATAATGTGCATAAAATGCCATCAATAGAATAGGTGAAGGAACAACTTGAGGTGATCCAATGGCCTTCCAACATGACATGGACATCACACATGTGGAAGCTCCCTCATTTATAATAGTTCAAAATATGTTGTTCTTTCGATATGTGGACTTTATCTAGAAATCCATATGATGTGGGAGTCTCTTTTTGACGTTTGACATATCAAAAGTAAGCATAAGAGAATTTTTTGGATTTACTGCTTTGATTGTTGAGAGTAATGCACTCCTTTGAGTAGGGCACGACCAAAGTACCTCTAACGCTGACATAACACAAGGATTCTGAGCCATATCTTCTACAATTGAGTAGTTCTAGGCTTCTCTAGCATTAGGGTTAATGGTTGAGTGATTTTTCGAGCCTTTCGACATCCAAGGTATAGACTCAACAGAGGGCCTCTCAATATGGAGCAACTTTGAAGCATCGGAAGCAGACTTAGCCTTAGATGATTTTGATCCACTATAATTATGTGATTGCGTAGCGACGTTGATATGTGAACTCATCATGTAGAAATTTGATGAATGATCCCCTTCCTGATTGCCCACTGCAAGGGTACCAGTATTAGAGTTCGCACCAGCAAGAATTTTCTGCCCTTGGGTAAAAGGGTTTGTGAGGATAGCCTGGGAGCTAGAGGACCCCTGCTGCACTAATAAGCACTGAGCATCTTGGATCTTAGGGTAGAGATGAGTCAAATGATCTCCATTGCATAATTTGGATGGAAATTTTACTTTTTTCTTGGACTCTTTCCTACCCCTTCCGGCATCATTGTTGGGTTTGTTTGCATTGCACTTCCCATCCTGGCTCTTTTTCCTACCTCGTCCTTCTTCCCATCAGATTGTTGGTTTCCTTTGGGGTTAGAAGTTTGGACAGTTTAAAATAGCAACAAGAAATGCTAAAAATAGCATTTAGTATATTCCAATTTTAATTTGTCCTTGAATTAAAATTGAGAATTAAAATTTGACTTTAGTCTCACTAGTTGCTTGAAAAATAATTAATTAATTCATCTTGAGTTAATTAGTTGGAGAAATGCAAGCTAGAAGTCATTGTGAAGTCTTGCAACAGTTATCCCTTAAATTAAGGAGATTATCCCTTAGTTAAGGAGATAAGGATGAGTTGTATTTGAGTTGTAATTAGTTAGCTCAGTTAACTAAGTTAAGTCCAGTTAAATTAGTTCCAAACAGTTTGAGGAACTAATTGTGAGTTCAGTCAATTAATGCATGCATGCATGAAACTAGTGTACTCTAGATAACTGAGTATTCTCTCATAAATAACTCATGCACGTCTATTCTGAGAAAGACCCAGTTGAGATTAAAGATAGGGACATTGTACTATCAGTTGGAGGAATTTTCCTATAAAGCAAACTCATCCATGTAGAAGGAACAAGGCTTCTTGAGGATTGTGCAGTTTTACAAGGTGTGTGATCAGTGTTACACTTGGTAATAGTAGGATCACCCAGGAGAAACAACACAAGGAAATAGGAGGCTTGGAGGGAAAAGGAGAAGGTTTGTGAGACGCCTTGTTTTCCTATGAGCATCCAGGAGGATTGTATTGAGAGCTAGTTAGCTGTGGGAGCTAAAGCTTTGTGCAATCTTGATGTATTTCCACCTTGTATGATAATATAGATAGAGGGGTTGTTAGCTGAGGATTTCCCCAGAGTTTTCTTTTGTGTTTCATGTGTATTGATTCTTCTTCTCTATTATATGTGTCCTACTTGATCTTGCTCAAATCGATTAAGCTTCGGCAAGTTTGATTGTAGAAGTAGATTAAGTATTTTGCTTTAGTTATATTGCATAATCAAGTTAATCTAGAGTCAGAATTTCTACATGGTACCAGAGTCAGATTTTGTAGAAAAAGTTCTACATGGTATCAGAGCAAAGGTTATCATAGATGTCAACAATTTACTGAGAAGAATTCGAAGTTTGAAGTTCAGGGTTGTAGGTGCAAACCGAATTCACAAGATGGGACATTATGCAACTAATTTCCCATTGAAGAAGTCCAAGAAGGGATCCTTGGAAGGATCAGAAGGTCAGGCATTAGCCTCTCAGTTTGAAATGGACTTTACCCTCTTCGCATGCATGGTGTCATTGATGATGGGTTGTATTTGGTATATTGACAGTGGAGCCTCATTCCACATGACTGATGATAAAAGTTTATTCCGTACCTTGGAGGAGAAAGCCCTCAAGATGCGCATAGAGATGGGTGATGATGAAAGGTATACTGTTTTAGGAGTGGGCACAATTACTTCTCAGAGGGAGCATGGAGCTCCTATCACCTTGATTGATGTGAAGTATGTGCTAGGACTGAAGAAGAACTTGGTATCAGTCGTGATGTTGGAGGACAAAGGCTACAATGTTCTCTTCAGTAAAGGAAAGGCATTCCTAAGACACATAGCCACGGGTCAGACCAAGAAGATCGAGATTCGAGTAAAGAATCTCTATAAACTAGAGGTAAATGATAGTGTTGCATTAAGTTCAAAAGAAGAATTGGTGCAAAGCCAAGACATTGGTGAGTTGTGGCATAGGCGGTTGGGCCATTTGCATTATGGGGCCTTGAAGATAATGTAACAGATATCTATCGGACTTCCCAAAGGTAATCTTGAGCAAGTTGACACATGCGAAGGTTGTACCTTGGGAAAGTACACCAAGTCTTCCTTTCATGATCGAGACAGTTGAGAAGAAGCAATCTTAGAGGGAGTTCATACTGATGTGTGTGGACCATTCTCGACGGCATCCACAGCAAAGAAAAGGTATTATGTGATTTTCATTGATAATTATTCTTGTAAATGTTGGATTTATTTAATGCAGAAGAAGGATCAAACCTTCTCAAAGTTTTGTGAGTTGAAAGCTTTGGTTGAGAAAGAATCATGGAAGAAGATCAAGGCCTTGAGAAGCGACAATGGTGGAGAATATGTCTCTCAAGAGTTTAAGGACTTTTGTGCAGCGGAAGGAATTAAATGGGAGTTGACGACACCTCATAACCCACAGCAGAATGGGGTGGCTGAGAGGAAGAACATAACAATTGCAGGGCAGCATGGGCGATGCTGCATGACCAAGGCCTACGACTCCATTTGTGGGCTGAGGCATGCAACATAATGGTCTATTTGTAGAATAGAAGCCTGCATCGCATACCTGGGATGAAGACACCAGAGGAAGCTTTCTCTAGTAAGAGACTAGATGTGGGTCACTTCAGGATCTTTGGCTCATTGGTATATTGCCTTGTGACAAAGGATGCACGGAAGAAGCTGACAACAGAGTTGGGATACTTATGGGGTACACTGATACACACCACAACTATCGGGTGTATCTGCCTACCAGTCGGAGAATAGTGGTTCACAGAGATCTCAAGTTTGATGAGCAGAAGGCCATGCGAGTTTCCCTTGACAGGGAGCTCAAAATACAGGTTGTGGAGGAACTATTGGTTCCTAAGGAGGAGGAGCCTTAGATTGATGTGGAGTAGTCACATGCAGGGGTTTTAGGAGTGGATACATCCACTCAAGCAGAGTCTTCCAGAGATGGATGAAAGAACATAAGAGAAGCTGACAGATTGTTGTCGGATGCGAGAGAGAATGTGGGAGAACCATCTTCTCAGCGAAGATAGAGGAGGTCACCTGAGAGGTACACTGGATACATGGCCCTTGTTGGGGAGTGTGTTGAGACTGAGCCATCTTCCTTTAAGGAAGCAATGCAATAGCTGATTTGGGGCATGCTATGGTGGAGGAGTATGACTCCATAGTTCGGAACAGTGTTTGGGATGTGGTTCCAAGACTGGAGAACAAGTCAGTTGTGTGTTCCCGTTGGCTTTACAAGGTAAAGTAAACTACTAATGGTTGTGTGGAGAAGCATAAGGCAAGATTTGTTTTCTGTGGCTTTTCACAGGTCGAGGGGATTGACTATGATGAGACTTTTTCTCCTGTCACAAGGTACTCTTCTATCATATCTATATTGGCTCTATTAGCACAGATGGATTGGAAGATCCATCAGATGGATGTGAAGACTGCATTCCTCAATGGCCATATTGAGGAAGAGGTGTACATAGAGCAGCTGGAAGGTTTTGAGACCTTTGATCATGAGTCGCATGTGTGTCGACTCAAGAGAGCTTTGTACGGGCTGAAGCAAGCACCTAATGCTTGGTACACCAGGATCGAAAAATACTTCATCGGGTTGGGCTTCACAAAGAGTGAAGTAGATGTGAACCTGTAAGACATCATGGTGAAAGGTAACCAGTTGATCATTGTAGTTTATGTTGATTATCTCATATTGATAGGTGATGATCAGTTAATCATGTCTTGCAAGGAAGACCTTGCAAGAGAATTCAAGATGAGAGACATGGGTCTCATGTATTACTTTCTTGGCATGGAAGTATGGTAGAAGGATGGGGATTTTTTTGTGTCTCAGGGAAGGTATGCCAATGAGATACTCAGGAGATTCCAGATGGAGAAGTGCAAGCCCATGCAAACTCCTCTAGCAGGTAACTGGAGGAAGGAGGATGCTACTTTAGGAGGAGTAGTAGAGGCTACTGTGTACAGGAAGCTTATGGGTTCACTAATGTACTTAGTGAACACACGACCATATTTGTGCTATGCGGTGAACCAACTGAGTCAAGCGATGGTTCAACCTACTAAGATGTTTTGGAAGATAACAAATCATGTATTGAGATACCTTAGAGGCACATCTCAGTATGGATTTTGGTATAGACAGAAAGAGGGAGTGAAGCTATAGGGCTTCACTGATGTAGATTAGGTAGGGAGTCCATTAGATCAGAAGAGCACATCAGGAGGGATTTTCAACCTTGGGTCAGCGGCAATTTCTTGGTACAACAGGAAACAAAGGTTGGTTGCACTCAGCTTGGCAGAGGAAAAATACATGGATGCAAGTCAGGAAGCATGTGAAGCCATCTGGATGTGGAAAATCCTAGTTAGTTTTTTTGATCAGAGGTTGGATCCAACTGTGATCTATTGTGATAATCAGAGTTGTATCAAAATCTCTGAGAATATAGTATTTCATGATAGATCTTGTTAGCCCTGAGGTGCAGCGCTGCTATTTTGAAGGCTAAAGGAAGGAAATGGTTTGTTTTGCTGTCATGGAGAGGTTCCCACACGGTCCATCACCCCACTCTTCTCACTTATCCACTCCCATTCTCGTTCATTCATATTGAAACCCGACCCTCACATCCTAAAAAAACCCACTTTCACCTTGGCCCTACATAAATTAACCCATTTTTCCCCGAAAACCTTACCTTTTCACCCATATGTGCCCTTTGCATGTTTCTCAAGGTCATCCATACCTTTGTATCCCCCGCCGTCGATCTTCCCACTGATCGAACGGTCCACACTTCACCTGACTAATGTTACATGCTCGATCAATAATCACCATTAGATCATTCCCACCAGATCTAATGGCTATCACGTGTATCATGCGGGCAACAAACGGGAGTGATACACACTCGATAAATGTGGTTTCCTCTCTCTCCTCCGCTGCTACGTGGCACCCGATGAATGGAATTAGGTAGGCTCCAACCTTTACCGCTTACTCCCCGATGACCGCTTGTGTAAAATCACTCTCGGGTGTTATGTTTCAAGCACCTCCTCTGCCCGATATTCGTTCGATCTACTCATCTGAGATCTGATGGCTCAGACTTATCCCACTCCCGCCATGACTTCAGGTGTTCGGTGATTGATCTCCTCCATCCATCTCTCCTGATCCAACAACCTTCGTTCATGATCACCTCAGTTCATCCTCCGTAGCCCAACCGACATCCCAACTATTAATTCACGCCATCCAATGGCCCATGTGCCCTCGTACCCCACTTACCATCAGTCATCCGAGGAGGAAAGTTGTTGGCTCTGTCAATGTTTTTTACAGTCGAACAGTTGAACTGAAATAATGGAATACATGGCCGAAAGGAGGAAAGACAACAACACGATGCAGTCGAACGAACATAAATGGTCATGGAATCCTGCTGGCATGAGTGAGCCACTTGACAGCACGACGAAATTACCAGAATTTGGTTACTATGTTTGTTAGGAAAAGAGACCTCTGAGCTCATGTTTGTCTAGTTATGGCATCAAGTAATTAGAAGATAGGGGGGATAGATTAACGCATATCGAGCCTCAGAGAGCCCAAGAGCGTTGTAAAAAGCCTATAAATGGTTGAAAGTTAGAAAAAACAGGGGTTCAACTTTTGGAGACGGTGGATACTCTATTCTTCACAGCGTCTCATCTTCATTCTAGTAATACAAGCTTATTTTGTTGTTATATGTTCAATTGCCATCTTCTCCTCTGTTCTAAGCTTGCATATGAATAGGTTATTCATGTTTTCTTCTGTGTCTAATGCCAGATAACTGTCATCTTATCTATGCATTGATAAATTAGAATTGCAAGCTTCATTTACTCTCTGTAGCCAGTCATTCATATGTGTTTGTGTATGTATTTGTTGGTACAGTCAAGATTTTCCACCTATTCACTGAATCTATAAACTATTGAACATTGGTGGTCTAAAGCCTTGTCAAGCTAAGGGTGTTCATTCATGTCTAGAGTGAAAACAGAGTTGAAATAGTCATCTGACTTGATCCAAACCCCAATCCATTCCAATAGTTCAGAGAATGATATTGAAGATTTATATGTTACCAGGCATCTATGAGCTACAACCTAGGAGAGTTTCCTGGAGTGATAACAGTTCCAAGCACATCGACATCTGGTATCATCATCTCAGAGATTGTGTAGCGAGGGAGGATCATGTTGTTGCAGTATATTTCAGCAAAGGAGCAAGATGCTGACATTTTGACAAAGGCATTGTCAAAGTGTAAATTTGAGTTCCATAGAGATAGGATCGGGGTGGCAGATAATCCCTTTCTTGTTGAGAGGGAGTGTTGAAAATAGCAACAAGAAATGCTAAAAATAGCATTTAGTATATTCCAATTTTAATTTGTTCTTGAATTAAAATTGAGAATTAAAATTCGAATTTGGTCTCACCAGCTGCTTGAAAAATAATTGATTAATTCATATTGAGTTAATTAGTTGGAGAAATTCAAGCTAGAAGTATTTGTGTAGTCATGCAACAATTATCCCTTAAATTAAGGAGATTATCCCTTAGTTAAGGAGATAAGGATGAGTTGTATTTGAGCTGTAATTAGCTAGCTCAATTAACTGAGTTAGGTCCAGTTAAATTAGTTCTAAACAGTTTGAGGAATTAATTGTGAGTTCAGTCAGTTAATGCATGCATGCATGCAACTAGTATACTCCACATAATTGAGGATTCTCTCATAAATAACTCATGCATGTCTATTATGAGAAAGACCCAGTTGAGATTAAAGATAGGGACATTGTACTATCAGTTGGAGGAATTTTCCTATAAAGGAAACTCATCCATGCAGAAGGAACAAGGTTCCTTCATGATTGCGCAGTTTTACAAGGTGTGTGATTAGTGTTGGTGATCAATGTTACACTTAGTAACAGTAGGATCACCCAAGAGAAACAACACAAGGAAATAGGAGGCTTGGAGGGTAGAGGAGAAGGTTTGTGAGAAGCCTTGTTTTCCTGTGAGCATCCAGGAGGATTGTACTGAGAGTTGGTTAGCTGTGGGAGCTAAAGCTTTGTGAAATCTTGTTGTATTTCCACCTTGTATGATAATACAGATAGCGGGGTTTTTAGCTGAGGCTTTCCCCAGATTATTCTTCTGTGTTTCATGTGTATTGATTCTTCTTGTCTGTTAAGCTTCCATAAGTTTGATTGTAGAAGTAGATTAAGTATTTTTCTTTAGTTATATTGCATAATCAGGTTAATATACAGTCAAAATTTCGACATGGTATTTATAGACATAGGTTGGGAAGGTGTAGATACAGATGTCAATGCTTGCATAGAAGAAGCACTTTGCAAAGACAACTGCTGCAATTGATTCAACAAGTTTTCCATGTTAGCATCAATCAATCCCACTAGCCCATCGGCATGGGGACCTAGCTTCAGTTTGGCTATATCAACCTTGGATCTAGGAGCGTTAGGTAGAATTTTTTGAAGAACACCAAACTGAGAATATATAAGTTCCAATTGTTGGGCTTTGAAAATAGCCTTATCTTTAGTGAAAACACTGGAGAGAGACAGATCCTTAGAGATCTCAGGTTGTAACAATTTAAGAAACTATTCAAGAAGGAATTCTTTGGAATATCGGCTTTAATGAGCCTCTTCATTCTCTTCCATTCCTGGATATGATATGAAATGTGAGTTGCCTTATCCTAACAGAAATTATCTAGAAGCTCAGTTCTAGCATCATATCGGACAGGCAATTGAAAGTGGTTCAAAAATATAGTAACCAAATAGCCAAAAGAAGTAAAGGTCCCGCTTGGAAGTTTTATGTACCAACTAGCCACATTCCAAATTAGGGTACGCTGAAATAATATCAACCTAATTGAATCGTCTATCCGCGAGTTTGACGAACCCCATAAGTAGAAAGTGGTTACGTGGTCACCTGGATCTTCACCAATTTTCCCTTCAAATTTAGTTATATCTGAGGGAATTTTGGTTGGGACCAGAGGTCAAACTGGGTTATACCTAATCAGATCATTAGTCAATTTAGAAAGATATGGCAAGTTTAATGTTGCCAGAAAAGGTAGTCGCGGAGGACCCTGAGGATTCCACTTGGTGTGGGTAGAATTCCCAACGTTTTGAAAAGAATGGCTTGGATTTGTAAAGGCACCAGGTTGCCTAAAGTAACTCATAGACCCAACTGAACCATAAGAACCTCCTTGTGGTCTAGAAAAAATTGGATTTTGACCAACTCCTACTGAAAAAATTCTGTAACTAGTAAAGTTGCCTCCCTAGAGAAGTGTTAAAAGGAGCAGAGAGCCCTTTGTAAGGGTTCCATGCATTAACATAGGGAGAAAAGTTCTGGAATGAACTAACAGAATAATATGGCATATTCCCTTGTTGGTCGAAATAAGATTGATTCTTAGAGCTTCCTAACCTACTAACCGTAGGGTTTGTCCAACTTTGGAACGGATTATATCTTTGACCTTGTTGTGGCCACCAACAACCCCCCTCCTTATGAAGTGTTATTACTAATACTAAATAAGTGGGGACCCTTAGTAAAAAAATTTTAAAAATCAATTAGTCTTATATTTCATTTTAAATGAAACTTACAACATCATGGACTTAGGAAAATACCTTTGAAGAATCTAAAAAAACTAAGTTTCATAACGAAGAAAGTAAATTCACTCCTTAAAGAGATATCACATCGCGCAAAGAATGATAAGGTACCTTTTAAATAAGCCAAAATGATAGAAACACGAGATTGCGACGCGAAACTCCATCGCATTGCATGCATTAAGAAGCACTCACATTGAAAAACCTTAAAATCACTGATATGCGATATCGCATATCACACATCGCAAAAATCACATGAATTACACATAATGATTATAACGATTACATGATCTACGATCTTGTGATATTGCGACCAAGCGATATTGCGATATTGTGATATTGCGACCAGGAAACCTTGTGATAGAATAGCACGATGAAATTACGATAATGCGATGCAGTGATCTGCGATATCGCAAAGAAAAATCGTAAGACCTCTCCATCGCAGTTGGTTCTGGCTCATTATTCGAGAAAACTTTTCTTAGGCCAAGAACTGGTCATGCACTTTAATTAATGCGAATTAATGAGTTGTTGCCAGTTGTTAATGAAGTATGGTGTTGTGTTTTTCGAAGAAATAGTTCACGTAAGGTGGCGTGTTTTTCATATCTTTGGCATTTAAAGTTTTCTTGTCATTATTTTTATCATTATTTCCACCTCAATTGTAAACTGCAAGAACAAAGGACAAAGTGTTATACAAGGCAGTATGCAGGAAAATATGAGGAGGAAAGGCAGTACTCCAATGTCCATTTCGGAAGGCACACCTAATCCACTTAAGGGAGAGAAAGAGCCGCAGAACTCTTCTGAGGCATCCATCACAGATTTCTCATATACAGCCATGGTTGAATGGGTACTGAACAATGTTGATACCAGAAACAGGCAGTTTAATGCTCAGGGTCAAGAGCTCACAGAATCACTATTTTTACAAATTTTGAGCTTTATACCTGATAAGAGAAAAAGGCGCAAGAGGCGAAAAACGCATCAGGGAAGCACGGATCAAGAAACAAAGGCGGTTTCCGATGCGCGATTAGCGCTTAGCGCTAATCGTGCATCGCTAAGAAAAATTGCTCGAAAAGGAAGGCTTCTAATTACTCAGTCACCTACAAGCCTCGAAAGTTGCAAGAAAGCAGCGATAGAAACAAACTGGAAACAAAAGGCTAAAGAAAAAGCAGAAGCAATCCAAGGGTTAACCAAGTTGAAATGGGATTATTACTAGGCATACATGGTAAAGCCACATAGTCATTGGATGACTCTCAAGTATATCATCAATTTTGCTGAGAAGATAGTGCCAGCTCTTGCCGATTACGTTTGCTTAACTCAACCAAAGACGAAAGACAGTCAGCCGACTCTACTCAGGCAAATACTAAATGCTTGCGACATTAAGGAGCAAATTTAGAAATAGTTAGATATTAGATTTAATTTTAGAAATAGTTTTACTTAGAAAAAGGACAGTCATTTAAACCGAATCCTCAATTTCTGTAAATAAGTTATTTAGTTAGTATTATTTAAACCCTTCTCATGCATTTAGAGAAGGGTCCAGAAATTTATCAAAAACTTGTCCTCAGAGCATGCACTTTTGCAACCTTAGAGGAGGTTTTGATGAATGAATGGAACAGGGTTTATTTGATATCTGCTACTGATGTTGCACTTCTGTACTCTTAGTGGATGTTAAATCAAGAAGAGATAAATCAATTGTCGCTTGAAGCTCATGAGTAGGACTAGTTATAAATGGTACTTTTATCTCTTAACCATTTCTGCTTATGCGTTAAAGTGATATTCAATTTTCAGTTATTTATATATTACAGCATGGATGTCTCAGTTATCATTTGGCACTTTTGTATGGTGATAATTATTTGTTTATGTTTAGTGTATGAATATCTCATTTATGCGATAAGTTTTAACAACTATTTCGTCTAACTTCTTATACGAAGTAGTTCATCTTTATCGAATTCTTTTCTTATGATAGCTGAATGATCTTTATTACCAGTTATTGTTTGAAATCTTTGTAGATCGCATAGAAGAAAGTTCACACCCCGGGTTAGCATAAATTTCGATGTTTTTCTGTTTATTAGAATACAATAGCATAGCATTAGATTAGATAGAAGTATTCCATTTAAAACAGAAACACCCATCTTTCTCACACACACACTGAATTGGGAAACTAGTCCCATATCCCCAGTCGGACCCGGTATACCAAACGGATAAGGAGCTGCCAACCAAGGTTCAGACCGGTTAGGTATCCCCCTTGTTGTTGACCCGATTTTTGGGGACTTCAACATATTTGGCGCTAGAAGGAGGGCTTGAAACATGTTGTCTGTTGGAATTTGTTTTCAATTTTAACATTTAAATGAGGATTTCCTCTCTTAAACTTCCAATTTGGAGTTGCATCCATGTTCGTGCATCTTCCAACGCTCCACCCGAAGTGGTAAGGCTATTGTTTCAGGTAAAATTCGATGGTAAGAGAAATTCTTCTGCTTTTAATCATACCTTTCAATTTATTCAAGGAGTTTCAAATTCTAATTTTCAAGGAATTGACGAAGGTATTTTATGCAGAATTTTTACTCTCACATTTGTAGCAGAAGCTAGAAAATGGTGTAGAACCCTTCCGGTTGCCTCAATTCACAACTGGGATCAATTTGTCATGGTTTTCGTTTGCAAATTCGACTCCTATGATTATGACCAAGTATATGATGAAATTGAATATCTACGAAAAGAAGATGAGTATGTTAGAGATTTTAATATTCGATTTCATCTGAATTGTTTAAAATTTAATATCGAAAATGATCACATAAGTGAAGAATCATTAGATTGTGTTGATCATAATTATTCGCTGCCTCCTATTCCCGACTCATATGAAATTAGTCCAAGATCTGTTCAATTCCCCTCCGACATAAATTAGAAATCCAATTCGGATGTGCAAATAAATCATGACAGAGAAGTTTCACAAATCTTAGAAGATATTTCGGATCAAATACTAGAAGACAAAAGCGACAATTTTGGAAGAAAGGTCACCTTGGAATCTGAAAACAACTTTGAGGCAAATTCAAAAAATATGATCGCAACTCAAAAAATGCCAAGGTCAGAAAAGCAATGTAGTTTTCTTTCAAAAAACATGAGAATATCAAGGTATGATCTAAAACTTGAAATCTATGATGAACATAATGCACAAGAGTTTAAAAAAAAAAAATCTTGCTTTACTTCAGAATCACATTTTTCTCTTTATCCTGATATTTTTAATGATGATATTTTTTCCCCTCTCAATATTAATGATATTTCAGAAAGTACAGAGGCTGGTCTTAATGAATCACCATTAAGTTGTTTTCAAGATAAAGAAACAATTGGAAAACATTCTTTTGCCATTAACAAACATGAAATCCTTATTTCTCGTGGTTTGAATATACTGGGTGAAACTGAAGAAAAACATAGGGAATCTTGTGAAGTCATTTATGATGATTACTTTGATATTGAAGATGTTGATTTATCTCAAGAGAATCAACAGGAACTTCAAATAATATCTCAGAATGAGAGGTATTTTAAATCAGAAACTATTTCAACCAATCCTCATTCTAAAGCAGCAAAGCACCTACATGATTTCATTGCCCAAGAAAATATTCCAGTCTATGATTCATATCATGACCAAGCTTTCATGCCTGCTAATAATCATGATCTCCTTTCTAAATCAGAACATGAGGGTCGAGATCACTCAAACCCTATAATCATAGCCGATCCTTGTGAAAAAGAAATCATTAGAAAACAATCCCAACTGCGTTGTAACTCTAGTTGTACAGATAATGATTTTATTTTATTTTTTCCTTCTTACCTATTTTGTACAAAGACAAATTTGTTTTCAGATTTTAATTTCCAAACGTTTGATCCATTACGCTGGCATACTGAAAAACATACTATCAGACATTCAACGAATGTATGGCCCTGTTGGAAAACTGAAGTTTTTCAAGAGCGTGAGAAGCTATTTCTACTTCATCCTCTGTCAATGATTGATCAAAAGCTTCCATTCTATCAAAGACAATATCAACAAAAGGATGTATTAATTAACTATTTTTCATTTCATTTGAGAGATTTCCATTCATCCTTCATTGATTCACTTAAAAAAATATGTTTAGAAGCGTTTCTTTCACGAGGAATTATCAAAAGCTTGACTTTTGCACATACCACTAACAATAACTTCCAGGCCTTTGAATCCAAAAATTCATATCTTCAATCTGGCCTGTCATCTCTTCCGTTGAGCATTTATCAGGCTTTAATAGAAATCCATCCAGATTTCTATGATCCAATAGGTATTCAATTGGAAAGAAAATTCCATAAGAGGGAAATTCTAAATAAAATTCTAACAATAGTTGTACATTCTTGTTCCACATTCAATTTTCTAAGATCAGTAAGAATTTCATTTCTAGTACTAATATTTGAACTGTATATATATGCAGGAACGAAAATGAGAGAATGGTTACACTAGAAATATGATTACACCTAGTCAATTTCATGTATATTGTTAGAATAGGAGTATAATTAGTTTAGTTAGTCTGTAGTTCAAAAATAAATGAAGTGATTAGCCCTTTTCATATTTTATAAATATCCAAGGACAAAATTACTTCTCATTAGAAAATTTTTTATCGTCCTCAAAAACAATTCTCACATAATAAAACCAGTTGTGAATGGTTACATTAGGCATTTATGAAAAAGACACCAACTCTCTTTTTAGATTTTGGTTTTTCGCTTGTATAAATAGCAAATCTTTTGGAAAATTGATCTTTATTATTGAAAGATACAGTTAAAGGCTCTAACTTAGATATGATATTAGTTTCAACTTCATAAAAGTTTGATGAAAATAACCTTTAGTGAAGAAATTGTTTTATATCAGTACAACGAAAGGTATCAATAACAAAATAAAGATTCTCTGTAGAATAGCTACTTTCAAAAACTCTATCATTGTCGTCTAGAGCTATCTAAAGAAAAGAATGACTTCCTCCCTGCTAAGGAAATCACAACTTTTAGAGGAACAATCCAAGGATACACTTAATCTTGAAGAATGAGAGGTCTCATCACGAGTCGGCTTATCATAATCACAGATATTATAACTTGCTGACTTTGCCAAATACTGCATACCACAACAGGGCAATGACTCAATATTATTATAATCAAGAGGCAAGGGGTCTCATCACGAGCCAACTTGTTCAGCAAAGTTATAAATCGAGTGAATGACTGTGTCATAAATTGGCTATCAAACCAAGAAATTGTTCTTTAAGAATAAAAAGAAAATCAAAGAAATAAGTGTGGATGTGGATTCTTCTCTGAGAGTTGTAGGTTTCTTTAAGTAAGATACAGGATCATTGTTGGGTAACAGGTAACCCTGTTGAGGCTATGAATTCCTGCTGGCAGCAGAGGCTCTACCTACGACAAATGAGCATATTTTAAAACTGGTTTACACAGAAGACTTTGTTTTATCCTTACAGACCAAGTAATGACTGATGTAAACGCAAGGACTAAACTTGAGGCAACAAATAATCAAAGTTGAAAATAGCTGAAACAAAATGTCATTGACAGGTTAAAGCATAATGTACTTTATCTTTCCATAATAAAGTTTAGCTTTCTGAGAAATTTTCTGTTTTGGAGGTTTAGAAAATTCAACTCAAACACAGAGATAATTGGTTCTTCAAAGTGAATCGCCAATTGTTTTGCCCACCAACAACCCCCCTCCCTATTTAGTATTATTGTTAATACTAAGTAAGGGGGGACCCTTAGTTATTAAATCCAAAGAAGTTAAAGTAGTGTTTACATTTATTTTTCGCAAATAAAGTTACCATCATAATCTTACGAAGCCCCCTTGGAAACTCTTAGAATCTAAGTTTATGATAAGGTAAAAATTATCTTATCAAGGGAAATCACATCGCAAGAAAATAGAGGGATGCCACCTCACAAACACGATCCCAATATTCACGAGATAATAATGATGACCAAATATCGCATCGCATTTAGCATAACTTACTTAAAACACTTCAAAAAATCTGCCAATGTGCGATGTCGTCGATCGCAAGATCGCATCTTGCAAGGAATAGGTTAACAAAAATTTGTCATACATAATATTCCTAGGATCTGCGATATTACGATATTGCGACATTGCGATCTGCGATATTGCGATATTGCGTTATTGCGATTTTGCGATTTTGCGATTTTGCGATATTGCGATTTTGCGATATTGCGATTTTGCGATTTTGCGATTTTTGTGATCTGCGATCTACAATGTTGCGGTAGCAAATCGAAAAATCACTCCATCACAAATCTTTCGGGCTCATTATTCAAGAAAAGTAGTTTCCATAAGCTGAAACATGGTTATGCGCTTTAAATGCTAATAAAAGAGTTAGTTGTTAGTTATTAATAGAATATGGGTGTGTGCTCTTCAAAGAACATTTCACGTAAGGTGGTATATTTGGTATGTCTGCGGCATTTAAAACTTTCCCATCACCCTTACTTGTCATTCAATTTCACCTCACTTGTGAATTGCAGGCACGGAGAGTAGAGGACTATACAAAACAATACGCAGAAGAGAAAATGGCGCCTTTGTATACATACACGGCTTGCAACAGAGACGCGGGAATAGCTACGTGGGAAGGCATGTATAACATGCTCGAAGAGGAGAATCCCAGAGTAATGGAGGTTATAGCTGTCGCAGGTTCACAAAGCTCTTCTAAAGCATCCCTCGCAGAGCTAGCTTGCTCATTCTTATATCGGATAGGAGAAAGGCCAAGAATCCTCCCATACACAGACATGGTCAAATGGATATTAGATACTACAGAAATAAAAAATAGACAGTTCAAAATTCATGGTCAAGGACTCATTGGTTAATTCGCTGCACAGGATTTAAAGCTTATGTATCATCTACCAAAGCCACAGGCAATCTACAATAGACAGTTTATAGAGAAATTTGTAAAAGAAAATCCGGACATGGCAGAAACTACCAAAGATTAGTCTAGGAGAGATGAGCCGCTGAAGAAAGACAAACACGGTATGTACAGTACTGGTTCCCTTACCTCTCCATACTGCTTTGCTGCTGCCATGCTCTGTAGAATATTTGGAATTCTAGATATTAACGAATTCTCATGTGAGTGGCTTCCATTATTGGATGCTGCCACAAATGCCACCATTGTAGATTGGGCCAGAATTTTGTCTGATAACCTAGCCACAGCCATTGGCAGTTACCGGTCCAAAAGAACTATGGCTCAGAGGATCTATCCTCCTTTTTACTTTTCTGCATATATAATGGACGCAATATGTTATGATTCTAAGTTTCCTATTATGGGTTGGAAGTGGTCGACACAAGACCCTCTACCCATTCATGTATATCACAAAGAGTTATGGTACTCTCAATTCGTTCCATACTTCTACCAAATTTGTCATGGAGTTATGTTGCCCTTGTATAGAATTTTGTATGATAAAGACCCTCCGAGATGCTCTCCTGAAGCAGAAGTAAACATCCTCACTGTCGCAAGATGGTTCGGGGAAGAAATGTTTACTTATGTCAGGGTTTTTGGAAGTTATGCACCCCCTCATGTCCTGCCTTTATATATCCCTAATAAACACTTAGCCCGAGAGATTGCCTACCAAACCTATGGGGAAGGAGGCCTAACTAAAGAATTAAAAGACAAAAAGAAGGCCATAGTTTCCTATAGCCTGTGGGGCCTTCTAGCTATTCAATGTAGGTCACGCCTTTGCAGAAGTAAAGAATATCACGTGCTTACAGCTATTCAAATTCACAGCAAGGCCATTTGACCATTATGAGGTCACCCACAATTTTACAACAGCAGTCAAGATAAAAGTATTCTCTGGATAAAAAGATTTATTTGATGATTTATTTTAGCAGAAAAACACATTGGAAGAAATTTTGCACACAGGCCAACTGCAGCTACCCCCAGAAGAATTTCAAAGTTTCAAAACATACAGGGAGAGAAGGCTAGCCAGTATTCCTTTAGAAAAGTTATGCCTAAAACCCTCAAGAGAACCAACTCCAAGTGTTAGCGTCAATGGAAGTTCAAGTACCAACGGATCTAAGTCCAAATCCGAAAAAGAAGTGTCTGAACACTCTAAAAGATCCAGAAATGAACTAGATAAGAACAAAGGGTCAGTGAATGATACTGCCCAGTCAAAATAACTTCTACATCAGCAGGTTATTGCCTCCCCACAAAGAAATCCTCCCCCTCTTGTCATCCAAGCACCACCAGTCACAGCTGAATTAGACAAAGAATGGGAAACCTTCAATGACTTGATCAATCTTGAAGGACAAACCATGAAGACAAATGTCAACGATGTACAGATAATAAAAGAAATAGTCATAGGAACAGCTAGAGAAGCCTCGAAAGTGGAGCATATTCCTATTTCTCCATCCTCTGAGCTTGTACTAAAATTAGAAGAAATCCCTCCCCTAGATGTATTTATAGCCCGCAGCATAAATCAGTAGTAAGAAAACAAAGAAATAAAAGGAAATTGGAAAGCACGCTCTCTCAAAACATGGAACAATTGGACGTCTTGTGGAAAGATCCCACAAGCAATCCCACTGAAAATCTCACCAACCTATCTCAGATAACAGGAGCATACGCCTCCGCTAATATTGACAAAGCATATGAGGTACAATAACTGCTAAAAGAAATGGAAGATCAGATACAAGTACTGCAACAACAATTGCAACAAGCCCATGCCAATAATGAAGCACATAAACAACTTGAAAAGTTGCAACAGGACTTCCAGCAGATGTAGATAAGCTATCAGAAAAGTTTGGATGAGAAAGGATAACAGTTACAGGATTTGAGAGACATGCACAAGGATGACCCGAAGCTCAAAGAATTCATCACGGAGTCCATTTCCCTGAATGAGAAATTACTATAGCAGTAAGAAGCATTGGGCCAAAAGATATCAAAGTGGAGTCATTATTGTGAAATCAGTGATAAAACCACTAATCAAGTGGTAGACTTGCGGAGTGACTATGATCTGATTGATAAACAAGTGACTGAATATTTGGCATGGCAAGAGACGGACGAGGGTAAAAGAGCAGGTGCACCAAGAATTAATGAAAATCACAAGGAAATTCTCTTTAACAAATGGGACGAGCAAATCAGAGGGGTAGAATAGGCAGCAAAAGGAGCAGCCATGACAGCTAGCAGAATTATTGATTGTGTAAATGAAAATTTACACAAGGAAAATTTGATTGCAGAGACCACTCCAGGGTACTTACCAAATGCTCAATAGCTAGAAGTAGATTGGAAATAGAGAGCTCAAGAAAAGGCCAAAGTAATCCAAAGGCTAAGTAAGTTAAACTGGGATTGTTACTGGACATACTTGGTGAAGCCACATAGCCAATGGATGACTGTTAAGTGCATTATAAATGCAACCGAAAAAATGGGGCCAGCTCTCATAGATTCTATTTTCTCAGGCCAGTTAAAAGCGGAAGTCAGCCACCCAACTCTCCTTAAATAGATGCTCCATACATGTGATTTTAGAGATCAAGCACAGAAATAGTTTAATTTTAGTTTTAATTTCGTTTTATTTTCCTGAAAAGAGGACGGTCATTTAGACCGCATCCTTTATTTTTTTAATAATTTATTTTTAGAATTAGTCATTAGTATTTAAACCCTTCTCATGCATTTAGAGAAGGGTTAAGAAATTTATCAAAAACTTGTCCTCAGAACATGCACTTTTGCACCCTTAGAGGAGGTTTTGGTGAATGAATGGAACAGGGTTTATTTGATATTTGCATTTGATATCTGCTACTGATGTTGCACTTTTGTACTCTTAGTGGATGTTTAAATCAAGGAGAGAGATAAATCAATTGTCACTTGAAGCTCATGAGTAGGACTAGTTATAAATGGTACTTTTATCTCTTAACCATTTTTGCTTATGCGTTAAAGTGATATTCAGTTTTCAGTTATTTATATATTACAGCATGGATGTCTGAATTATCATTTCGCACTTTTGTACGGTGATAACTATTTGTTTACATTTAGTGTATGAATAGCTCATTTATGTGATAAGTTTTAACAACTGTTTCGTCTAACTTCTTATACGAAGTAGTTCATTTTTATCGAATTCTTTTCTTATGATAGCTGAATGATCTTTATTACCAGTTATTGCTTGAAACCTTTTTAGATCGCACAGAAGAAAGATCACACCCCGGGTTAGCATAAATTTCGATGTTTTTCTATTTATTAGAATACAATAGCATAACATTAGATTAGATAGAAGTATTCCATTTAGAACAAAAACACCCATCTTTCTCACACACACACACACTGAATTGGGAAACTGGTCCCATATCCCCAGTCGAACCCAGTATACCAAGCATATAAGGAGCTGCCAACCAAGGTCCGGATCGGGCGGGTATCCCCCTTGTTGTTGACCTAATTTTCAGGGACTTCAACAGGTCCTCACAATAAATATCGTCTAAGGTACCCAAGTATACTCTCATAAGTGGAGAAAAGGAGAAAAATAAAGAAAAAAATGCTCTCTAAAAATAGAAACTTGATGTCAGTGCTAAAACAAGGCATTGAAGTTGAAACAATAAATCGTAAAATGATTATTAAGCCCTATATAAGCCCCATGTTAATCCTAAAACTTTGTATTAATCCCTAGATATTAAGTGATTACATTTCTATGTTTATATTGTTATGTAGGCTAAAACCTTCATGCTCTCTTTTTATTATAATTGTACCCTTTGTCTCCTACACACACACACACACACACACACACACACTAAGGATATGTAGTCTTAGGATCATCAAATCTTGCCTTATACATTGTATTCATTATAAAAATAGGGTTTCCCTTTTAATGGGACTATAATCATTGGTTTCCTATCACTTGAAGGTACATGGTTCATAACAATGATCCATTTAATTGCAAGAACATGAAAATTGTGGAGGCTAAAGTCTCCAATCAAGGACTACCAAAACTTTGATAAGACTATTTTTCTTCCTTTCCAACAATTGGTTGCACACTACATTTTATTGCTATTGGATATTCTTTTTTTTCTAAACGGTTGGATAAATTAAGAGAGTTGATCCCTCACTTATACATGGTAACATACAATGGCCTTATTTGTTGGGACCCATATTGAGGCTTGTTGTTCATGATGAAATTTAGTTTTGATACCTCTATTTTTCACCTTGAGGAGTGGATTTCGTGCCACTCATGCAAATAGACTTAAAGTATCACTAGGTATTTATCTCCATGACCAAAAGTATTTTTCATAGGACTTGGAGCTAGCCACTTTGGAGTATTTTTTGCACGGTCGTTTAACATCGCCATCATTGTTGTTCAAATAGAACCTCCATAATTTTTCATGATTTGTGACATCCATTGCCATCATGTACAACCACTTAGTTCAAATTTGTAGGGGGGATGGTGTACAAAGCTTCCTCAGGTGATTATTACTTCACCATTTTGTTCTACATCAACTATATTTTAAGAGTGAACCTCATATCGAGCACTAATTCCTAATTTAAATCGGTGGTGGCAACAACTAGCAACCCATTCACTCAAGTGAGATGGATTGGCTTCCATAAGGACACTTAATTTATGATGTTTTTATTTATTGTACATTTGTACTTTATTAGGACTTTTATGCTAAAACTCATTTTAGACGATCAATTTCTTTGATTGAGAAATTTGAAAATTTTCATTTGGATTCCTACATGGATATTTGATAGCATTGACAATTTGGGGTTACTTGGTCCTCTTTATATATTTTTCCATAATTTATGTTTGGATCTTTTAGTGTCTAGAAGCCTCATTATTTATTTGATGTTTGATGGTGGTTACTTATGTTTTAAGTGCAGTTGTTCTTGTTCTTCACCAACACCTACTTTTCTAAAGCATTTATGTGGTGGTTGTTAGTTTGTCATTGGTGTGCCTCTACAATGGAGCATATTATATTTCAAAATCAACCAAGCTCATTGAGGTTTCTTTCTAGATCCATTTTAAAGTTTTGGTCATACTTCTTGGTAGGAGGTTTTAGACTCCACACAGATCCTTTTCTTGCCATTCAATGGATCATTGTAAGATCTATAGTTTCAACTTCATTGCCCTTTTCAAAACTCGTATATATCTCTTTTTTAGCGAGTTATTTTTAGGCATATTATTCTACTTATCTCCACTTATGAAAGTTTGTACTTGGGGGTGAATGCATGGAGATGAGTTACACTTTTTGGAAAATTCACGAGTTGGGAGGGAGAAAAAAGAAGCTTGTTCGAGCTATTTTAGGTCTTAAAAATAAACCATTGGTCGAGTATTTTTCTAAAAAATTCCCACTGAAAACACAATGGGAATTTTATGGTTCAAAGGGCTCGATTGAGCTATAGCTCAATTAGACCCTTGTTTAACCATCTCAAGAGATGGATCACGGGTTTGTTAAACCCTTGATTGAGTTATTTCAGATTTTACCATAAGCACTTAATTAAGCTTTTTAAGTGGTTGATTGAGCAGTTGAGGGCCTAAAAAACAGAGTTTTAGCTCCCATTTTGCATATTTCTCTGCAACACCATTTTCTACCCTAGTGGACTTAAGGCAAAATTTGTCCTTAAGTGGTGGAGTTGATCATATTGGATTCGTGAAGAAAACTCGTACCCAATGGCATATGAGTTTG
Organism: Pinus taeda; assembly: GCA_000404065.3. Classification (NCBI taxonomy): domain Eukaryota; kingdom Viridiplantae; phylum Streptophyta; class Pinopsida; order Pinales; family Pinaceae; genus Pinus; species Pinus taeda. Next base: position 43,620 of record APFE030947354.1, on the reverse strand, counting down.
ACTATTTTGAGTTCATATGATATTTCTTTATCTAATTTCATTTAAACATAGTCCTTGGATTTTTTTTGAATAGTTTCAACAGGGTTAAATAAAAAAACAATAATATAAAATATACAAAATTTCAAAATTTAAAAAAAATACAAATGTATTCGTTTATGAGTCCTCTTCAAAAGGGTACTCTCGGTTTTGGAATTTATTTAAATAGTAGAAAAATTATTATGTGAACATGTGTCTTCAAATGCAATTGAAATATTGCTTCTCAATCTTCAAAAAATAATAAAAAATTAATTTTGCATAAAAAAATAAGTTTGTTATCATTGTGTAGTCATGCATATCTTATATAATATATATATATATATAATATATATATATATAATATATATATATATATATAATATATATATATATATATATATAATATATATAACAGCATTTTAAGACTAAATTATGCTAGTGAACACACACATATCTCTTAAGGTGTATGAAAATTTGTAAGGACAAGAATTTTATTTAATGGAAAATTGATATATTATACGACACTATTTTGTTTTGCAAAAAATATCATTAGGACAACAACATAATTCTCCACAAATTGTTTTTGTACTTTGACTCAAAGTTCACAAACCTTATATGAATTTTGTGGGCTTCAATTCAATAAATGAGAAAAATTTTGAGATTTCATAGCCACATTTGACCCAAAAATGTAACAAATATTCATCGATTTACCCTTGGATACCTTAGCAAGTCTAGTTATTGAGACCCCATTTTCCCTTATATTTACACCTACAATTTGCTTATTTATCTATCTCTAATTGTTATATTTTAATATCATTTATATTCATGCATTATTATAGATATTCAACCTACTTTTATATTGTATGAACTCAACAATATCAAATATTATAGATTTGTTTTAGTTTGTTTTATGGAATTTTACACTTTCAACATTGAAATAAGGAAGATATATGAAATGAGATCAAGAAAGTGGTAACATTTTAATGTTAATTAAAACTAATGGCAAACAAATTATATATAATAAAATAAGAAAATATTTTTAAATTTATTTTAATTAGTGTAAATGTGTAAAAATTATTTTATTAAAATTTAAGTTATCCTACTATTATCTATAAAATTTTAGAGAAGGTGTTAAGCAAATTACCTTATTAAATTTAATAATAATAATCGTTACTTTCAAATAAATAAATAAATTAAATTTTAAAATTTCAAAAAAAGAAGAAAATTAAAATTCAACCAAATTTAATTAAATTTAATTAATATAACACAATCCTTAAAAAAAAATTAATATATTTATCTTTTATAACATTCTTATTTTAGTCTTATATACTATTAGTAAAAGTTTAAAAAAAATTCTTAAAATTATTTGCCTTAATAAAAAAAATTAAAAAAAAAAGTTAAAAAAAAAAAAATTAAAAAAAAATTTTTTTAAAACTAAATAAATTACTATAATTAGCTCTTATAAAATAAGAGATACAAAAATTATAACAATATAATGCTTATAAACATTGTGATGATAGCTCAAGTAAAATTAAGGTCATAAAGTTAATTTATTGTTGGTGGTTTTATTTTAATGTTGACAAAGAATGATTCATACTGTGGATTCTCCGGTAACTAAGTAAGAAAAAACCCATTTTTTTTCCAATAATATTATTATGTAATATAAACTATTTAAAAACATAAAGGCTCCTGTAACTTTCCTTTAGACTATGAATAATCACTATATATATGGTCCTTCCAACCAATCTGCTAAAAACCAACACAATAAATTTGTCTTTCCATGTAATATGTTTATAAAAGATTCTATTAGAAAGTTTAGATTTTGTAGGTAGTGTTTGCACTCGAGTGAGAATAAAATTGCAATTATGAAAGGGCTTGAGACTGTAATGTTAATTGTGATTACTAAAATATTTATGTCCATAAAAATTAAGGATTTATTTAACTTTTCTAATGAGAGTGGAAATTAAATGGAAAATAATCGTTGTTGTTATTTGAGAGCTCTCTTTTACCTAGTGATTCTGTAGTTATACATTAACATTTGTAAATGACTAAATGTGGGTTCATAATAGATCTTGCACTTTGTCCCATTTGATAGGAACCATCTATTTTCATAGAAAAGATGATTTATTTGGGATGAACTATGTTTTTCGGAAATTTGATTCTCACGGGCAGGGTGGTGGAGGTTATTTATTTATTTTTTTACCATGGTGAATTGGTAATTTGTTATACTAATTTGGGCAAGGCCCAAGATCAAACCTATCAACTTCCACTATAACACCAAGAGTATATCCAACAACTTAGAAGCTATATATACCAAGAATTAATGACTTAGAAAGAGTAGAGACTCTAGAAGGGAAGGGAAGCCTACTCCTTGAGTCTTATCACAACGAGCCAAAGATGTCTCCTTGTGGTATTTGAAACCAAGTGGAGGGGATAACATCCCATTGTGCCAACCACTCGATCGTCTCACAAGGGGACGATGGTGGAGGTTATTACTAAAGACTAATGTGGCTCATTTTAGGGATGGATTCTTGTTTGATGAATAAGGGTCATGCAAGGTCCAAGCTTATTTTAAACATTAAATAGATATTCATGGTCTCACTCAAAAGCACTTAATTTTTTTAACTCTTTGAGAGTTTTCTAATGGTCCAAAAAACATTCTAAATAAAGTCTATATGAGCTATTTACAATTCCAACATGTTGACTTATGCTTTGACCACTATAATAGCTAGTGGTTTTCACATCATCTCCCATTACATGCACATGTGGAGTTATTCACATGTGAGCATAAAAGAATATTTTAGAGGGTTGAAAATCCTAACCCTAATTAGAATATGGGGAATACAAAAACCTTAATTGTGATGCAAACAACTATCAGGACATGTTTATAATTTAGGTACATGGGACAAAATGGGTTCCACCCCTATTGTATTGGACCATTATTCCATAACCAAGCATAGAAAAGGAGTGGCATAATAAAGACGAATAAATTATGTGATCTTGTTTTAATCCATTTAGGACATAATGTTCCTTATAACACTTGGAGTAAAGAGAAATTCCTAGCGCTTTCTTAGTAGAATTCTCCAAAATCAAGTTTCTCTAGGTTACATTGTAGGTTGTGTTAGCTCTCTATAATTTCCTTTAGGTTGAAAAGGGACTACAAAGGTAATCAAATATCACTTTTAGGATAGAATATAACCCTTCTATCCTAGGAGAGGGCTTTCTCACTAAGGTTTCTTAGTCTATTAGATGACTAAATGATCCATAATCTTATGCTAGTTATGAGGATCGAAAGGGCAAGTTGATTTCAATGTTTTGCAGGTAGGTGGGAGAAGACACATCCGTTGGACATGGAGTCACACTCTGCTAATTGTTTAAAGTGAATACGGGATGATGAGGTGATTTAGGCAGGGGAAAGATAGGAAGTTTTCTGGTATTTTAACCTGATTTGTTGTAGATAGGGTGAATGAGGAGTTATGAGAATGACACTAGAGCATCAGACTACAAGATGAATTTTAAATGTCATAATAAGAAAACATAGATTGTTCAACTCACATACAACCAGCACACCAAGTAGTGAATTCTAAGATATTTTCTTGTTAAGCCAAACATGAAGACATTCATCAAATCATGAACTAACAATAAATGATTCAAAATACAGAAAAACACATTACCAACAAGGTCTGACACATGAATCCCTGTTAAACCACTCCAACCTTCTTCTATTCACTTGAAAAATTGGTTGAGAGTACAAAATAGAAGTTTTCTTTCTACACACTGACTAACCCCCTTCTCTATTGAATTTACACAATATATACATAAAAAATCATGAGTGAAACCTAATGGAACTGAATTTCCCAAAGAGAAATTAGGTTTCCACATGTGAGAGGGAATATAAACTATTTACATAATTGTAGGAACTACCTACCTACTGGTATCTCCAACCAAATCCATAATAATATTTTAATGATTACATCAAAATAAGTTTTTCAAACCCTCAAGAACAAAAATACATCTATTTCAATCATTAAAATTGGTTTCATAAGACCAAAAATTGAATTTGTTGGTCAAAATGTTTCACTTTCAAAAAACACAGTGTAAACACGCAGTGCACTTGTGTAACGAACCCTATGACTAATTTTTTTAATATCTCCTAAACAGTGAATCAAATTGCTTTGACTTTTTGTCAATAGGTTAATATGATCATAATATATCTTCAAAACAAATTTTAGCTAAATATGACTCATGAATTTTGAGAAAAATCCAAAAATGGTTGTATATGACAGTGGCCCATTTCTAAAAAATTATGAAGAATTTAGACCTGAAATTAAGTCGGTTTATTCCTTCAACCTCCATACATTTCCTGTAAATATTTAATTTCAAATGGGTATAGGACTCAAGAGATAAGGTGAAAATATGTTGACTATCTAAACATGCAGGGACAAGTGTTGTGTTTCTCCAAATGCGTAACGTACTTGCACAACACTCCTATCTCAAACTATCTCTAGTCATCCTCTAAAATGTTGAAGGCTATGGGTTGGTGTGGGATTATCCATGCAATGTTGAAAATCCATTAGACAAGTTGTAAACCAAGCGCATACTTCCAAGCTTAAAAAATGGTCCTTTTAGAAAAACGAAAAATAGTTGTGCAACATACCTTCATCTATTGGATTTGATTTGATGTTGACCTTTTGATTGAGAAAATGAATGAGAGATCATATTGAAATTTAGAAAAACCTCCTTATACCTTGGTGCATAGGAAGTAGTTCCAAATGCCATGCTCTATCACTAAAAATTTGATGCCTTGGTAGAAGCCATCTGTGTTGCGATCTTTTCCAATGCCATCAAGTCCAAGGCATGCCACTTCGGAGACCATGACACCATTACTTCGAAGATTGCATCATTTGTGGCAATGAACAATAGTTTTACCCATTCTTGGGTTGGATCCTTGCATGCCTAGATATACAATTTATGCATATCTACCTTGAATTCTGTCGTGCTTTGTAAACTGTTATATACTGTCAAGGACAAGCGTAGCCTGTGATTGATCCATGTTCATAAAATTGCCTCTATGAATGCCCAAAACACATTTATCTCCTGAATCCTCGTCGTGTCTTTCGCTGCCCAAAGCAAGGTGTACCTCACGGCATCGGGTAGGTTCCTTTCAATGGTGGGAAACTGGTTGGCCACCAGTAGCTCCCTGGCAACTAACAGGATAGATAACAGTAACCACGTGTAGTGGAAGGTCTTACCCTAGTCCTGGGCTTCCCTACAATTCGTCAAAAATTCCTCGCAGAGAAACTGATCCTAGTTGTACTAGACCCCTTTTACACACTGCTTCACCAACACAATTATAGATGATGGCACTTCGTCTGCATGGCATTTCCTCATGAGCTTGTCAACCATCAGCTGGGTGGCGATGTGCACCCCTTGGTCCTTGATGCTTGCTATTACATACCCTCACTTCCTCTTCTCTAGCTTATATTTGGCCTTCATAGCCTTTGCGACGCCCAAGTCATTGCTCTTTCCTGTGATGTCTCCGGGATTGCTTCCTTTAATAGGCAGTCGTGATATTCGGTGAACTAAGTCGACCGTGATGGGAATCGACTCCTCCAGCCAAAGATACCCATCATGTACTAGACACAGTAGTTTCTGGATGACAAAATTGTGATGGGTGCATGGTGGTATTGGGGTCCACCACAGATGAAGTAACCCAGCCATCTCCACATCGTGTAACCATTTCTGCTGTAGTAATTTATCTGTAGCCAACTGTGGGAACTTCTTGCTATCCACGAGGTCCTAGTATTCAAATTTTATATTCGGTACCTGTCCCAGTGGTGAACTATCAAATCTTATCTCATCTAGAAGAAGCGGGGTTTGGATTCCACTCTTCATGGTCTCCAGGTCCTTCGGTATTTTGGTTATCCCTTTCCATAGGGGAATGCAGGGGGGTAACTATATCACTGATGGTGCTTGGGATAAATTCTCCACCTCATTGTCATGTGCCCCAATTTGGGTTATTAGGGCTTGCAAATCTTCCTCCTCCTCCTTTGTTTCAATGGTGACAACTTTGCCCTTATTTTTCATTCACAATTTACTAACTCTAAGGGTTCCATGGTGATACTTAGAATGGACCCATTGGCTGTTTGTTTTTCTGTGGTCATGGGAAGCGTGGGGACTTCGGTACCTTTGGTGCACCTGCTGCTTCTCCAAGCTCTCCCTGGGTCACCTGGGGTTCCAGGTTAACTTCCGTGAATCACACTGGTTTTGGGCATTGTGTCTATAGCGGATTTATTTGGTCGTGTACTTATAGGCAGCAAGGTAGCTTGGTGCTCACCGCTCTATACTGGCTCAAATCTCAAACAACCAAGTTTCATTCCGCAACTACCCCACATAATTTTATGGTAACTTTTGAATTTGAACTCGGTCGTTCCCTCCATATCTAAGTCAGCAGTACCTACTTGGCGGTAGATCATTCGGAATCTAGCTCTTAATTCCTGTCTTAATGGCCCGTCGCCCACTCCTTTCTGCCTTAAATAGACCTCTTTTCATGAACAGTGACATCAACGGTCACTTCCCAGCCTACCCGTGTAGCTCCTTAGGCGCAACCACGATCCCTATGATAGATTGGCCCTGTGCAGAACCTCCTTTTCACACAGCTCTTCTGCATACCTTTTTATAGTCCCGTGCCTTCTTTCAACTGCTTGGGCGTTGAGATTGTGTTTCCTATTGATAGTCAGGTGGTCACACCCCTGGTGTGAGGCTTCGATTTTCCTGCTAGCTCGGGCTGTGGGCACCCTTCAAATACCCTTACATCCAGTGGTGTGTCTCACTCTTCTTTATGTGGTACATTCTTTTGTTCAGTAAGGTGTGGTTTCAGCCATGATAGCAGGGTCACAACTCTTTCTAATGCAGTAGTAGGGTTGGCTAGCCTTGATCCCAGCATGCTTAGTTTCTTGTGGCCCGCTTATGTGACTTCGGTGTTTAGTTCATTGAATTCTTCGTCCATTGTCACAGTTCTCTTCCTTAGTCATGTCCACTCCTCATTGAGTTCATGAAGTCTCATGATCCCTCTCTGAAGGTCTTCTTGCAACTTCCTAATTCTTTTACCCAGGTCCTCACATCTTGTCCCTACTACAGTCTGGGGCCTCTTCTCTATCTTCTTGGTTTCCTTTCTTCTTAATACTGTTGTGCTCCGGTTTTTGCTTATGGTCTTATAGGCCCATCGAACTGCTGGTACACGCAGGTCCCAATTCGTTCGTCCTGACTGGTAAACTTTATTCATTATTTCATGTAGCTTTGTGAATGCTTTATCATGGGGTATTTGTGGTGTGCGTCGCTTTTCCTGCTGCTGCGTCAAGTTTTGATTTTTGATCCTTAGCCTGTGATGTGCTTGCCCAACACTCGTCTGTACCCATCAAAACAGGTGGGCACACAAACTTCTTTGCCTTGGCTTCCTTTCTTACTTTCGACACTAGGGATTTCCAAACTGTAAGTGCACCCATCTTCTACATTCATGCTAGTTCCCAATATTTTTCTGATGTGTCTACCACCATCGTGCAAGTGTCGTGCTCAACGCCCATTCCATCACACCATACCTCTGGTGTTTTGGTACTGATTGTTCGAATTTGTCTAAGAATTCACCCATGCCTGTCTCCCCATTATATGTTGGTAGCTCCCTTGCTTTAGACCTCATGCACTGCAGTGATCTAACCATCATGTTACAACTTAGTGTTGTTACTTTGTGCAACCGGTTTTGCTAGCATTCTATTTCTTCGTCCAAATCCGAAGTACATGAATTGTCACGCTCCTATGAGATTCTTCCATCTTCAGTCGGGTTCACTCGATCCTGGTCTTAGGTTGTTATCTAATAGATGAATCCAGCTCATCGTCACTGCCATCCTCACACACAGGTTCTATGTAGCGTGCCCCTGTAGTTGGATCAAGTGGAACTACTATGCGTGGGGACTTTTTCTCAAAAATCATTTTCTGCTTCTTCAGGTTGATGACTCCATTCATATACGTGGCCTAGTATATCCCTAACAATGCGGGGTAAGGTTTACTATCATCCACAATCTCTATTACCTCAAAGTCAGCCTATGTGCTCACACCTTCGATATCCACTGTTATCCCTTGCAATTTTCCCATGGGCACGATCTTTTGTTGGTTCTCCATTCATAATTGAATAGGAGACCATTGTAATGTGGGCCTTTCCATGCATTCCCAATTTTTCTTTGGTAACACATTTGTGTCTGAGCCCATGTCTAGGATGACCTGATCCATCTCATATTAGCCAATTTGCGTTGTCAATCACATTTCCCTTCCGGTGTGCAAGGTATGCCTCCCCAGCTTTTGAATTATGCGTAGTTCCCCTGACCTTGCACACCTAGTGATTAGCTCTTGTAGTCTTTTGACTGCCTTATTATTGCGTAGCAGCTTCATGCATGTCTCTAAAAAGATAGTAAGCATAAAAGGATCCATTCCCTGCTCTGGTTGATCCTTAATACCTGAAGTAGAGGCCTCTATGAAGCTCTTCTTAGCTTCCATAAATGTGTCTTTTGTGTGCTCCATGTCAAACTCAGGTTCCTTCGTAGGAGCCTTTTGAACCTATGTATCGCCCTAGGGTTGTTTTCCCTTATTGTCCCCTGTGGTTGTGTCGCTTCTGAGTACCATGTTCATGTTAGGGTCTCCTTTGTACGGTTCTAACCTCATAATTTAGATATTCTGTGTTGGAGGAGGCTGTATTACCCCTTTCTCACGCATCTGTGTGATCAGCTTTGGGCAATCTACCGCTTCATGTTCAAACTGATAGCAATACGGACAACATGTTATGGTCAGATTTGTACAGTCACGTGTGTAGTGTCCAGGGCCTCCAAAACTATAGTAGATTAACTATCGCGCCCTTGTCCAAGTCCCATTCCTCCTCATCCTCGTCCGTGTCCTTGGAATCCACCGCGTGCTATGGCTGCGACTGGATCCTGACCTCGTGCTTCGATCTGCACCTTGTAGGTAGGTTTTCGATCCATCAACAATTCATAACTTTGACAGTTTCGCTCATCGTTGCCTATTGATCTATAGAATTTACAAAATAGCCGCTGCGGAGTCTGTGTATACTTCTGCAACAGGTGACAGTTCTCTTTCGTGTGCTTTCCTCCTGTTTGACAGATCACACACCATAGCGTGGGTGTCGTGCTTGGCCCTAACTGAGCCTTTGGTCTCAACGACCCTTCCTGAAAAATAGTTCACAAATACTGGGCAGTGATCCTTATCATGACGTTGGCCTTTACATTTTATGCACCACACTTCTTCACGCACTTCTGGCCGGGGTGTCCTAAACTCTGCATCTCCAAGCATAGGTTCTATAGCTATGCATGGATTTATTGGACTCCAACCCTGGATCTTGTATCAGCGTCTCATGGAACCTCATCGTCATTTCCAATGCTTCTGCCTAGGTTTTGTTGTCACTTAAGAAACATTTCCTAAATTGTTCACATTAGTTTTATTGTGAAGGTTAGGTGTTAGTCCTGGTTTAGTCCCTCCAAGTTTTAGTGTCTAAGTCCTAGGAGTCTTGGTGGTATGGTTAAATAAAGGTCAACAATCCATTCTCATTCATCACTGGTCTCATAACTCACATAGATTTCATGTATCAAATTTTTTTAAGGTTCTTATGTGTTACGAAACTGTCTAGGAGTTTTTGTAGCGCAAAAACCTAGTCTAGGTGTTTTCGTAGCGCAAAACCCAGATTTTGCATTGGCTGCGCTACGAAATCAGGGATTCATGCAGGCAAATCTCATCCAGCTGTCAAATCTATCAAAATCTGTTATCTTTACATCATCATTTGTTATTCCATACACTTTTCCTATAACATTCAATTGCTTATCCTCATCACTAGGGTCATTAAATGTCTTGGTATGCTTAGATTGCAAGTTTCAAAAAGAAACCAAGTAATCACAGTCATAATTATGTTTGTGTTCATGCATGAGTAGCAAATTGTCAAGTGTTCAATTTTAATTCTTTGAAGATCAAGCGAGGTAGTTTTCAACTGAGGCAACTTTCAAGAGAGGCAGTGATCGAAGATTGAGACAGTGCCAGTCTTTCAAATTTTCATTCCGCTGGAATTTCATGGAGGGGTTTGCAGAAAGAAAAGAGCATAGGTCAAGCAGATGTTTGAGGAATGAACATGAGGGTTTAGATAGCATCCTAAAGAATAATGAAGTTTAACAAGCCTTCAAATAGGTTGGCTATTGGAGGTTTTGCGAAAAACTTCAAGGAGGCCATATGCATGTCACTGGGGAATTTGCTTTAAATTTCGTAGGACTGAATTCAAAATTTGGGGTTCTTGAATTTCCAATCTCTCCAGAGGTTATATCTACAGTCACTGAGATTCCAAGGGGATGGGAAATATGGTTTAAAAATTTCAAGTTTTATATGACCCCCTGCAAGGAATTTCTGAAACTGGAGTTCATTGATTCAGACTTAATCAAGTCAGTGCCCAGAAGTTTTGTCAAAGACTCATATGCTAATCTACTTACCTGCATACAAAGGTACTTCACCTGTGAAGGGAGGTATCATAAGGTGTATTATTATCACTTAAAGCTTCTACTTCATTTCACTAGGAAGATATCGCTTGATTTGCCTTTCTACTTGTTTCGTAGCCTAGGCAAAATGTGTGACAAGGTTTAGCTAAAGAAGGAAGCCTGTGAGACCTTGTTGTTTCTTCACGGCTTAGTAAAATTGTTCGTTTTGCATGAGCTCCAGAAAGTAGATAGGGAATGGTCCAAGTTCATGTTTATGTCTAGCTTCAAGAATGAAACTGGTCTCAGCCCTCAGGCTACCAAGAGTTCTCCACCAGCAGCTGGTCATCGTGCAGAAACAAGATCCAGGAGATTTGTAAAATTGAAGGCTAGGAAGCAGGTAAAGGAGTCCACCAAACCACTGGTAATCCAAGTCACACCCCAAAAATCCCAGAAAGAGAAACTCAGATCAAAGAGGGTGTACATGAACCATCTATAGGTGAAGTAGTCCAAAGAAGAATAACCAGGAGCCAGTTAGCTAAAGAAAAAGGCAAGATAGTGGTTACTGAGGAAAGCCCGGTTTCACAGGGAAGTCTGAATGACTTGCTGCAAGCTATTGATATTGAAGAATCTCCTTTGGTTCAAGCAGACTTGATAGAATCAGGTAAAGACAAAACCAAAAAGATTAAAGCCTCAAAAAAGCTCAAATTTGATGATTAGGTTTCTAAATTTGTCTTTAATCCATGAAGACCTGTGACGAGGTGTTCAAAGCAGGTACCAGAGATGCTGCTAGAAGAAAGTGAAACAGAGGAGATAGTAAAATCTCATGAAGGATCGGTGACTTCATCAGAAACATCATCTCAACTGCATAAAAATGATAGTGGTAAGACAACTATCTCTCAAGAGGAATGTAGTGTTCAAGAGTTAAAAAAGAAATTGGAATTAACAAATCTTGAAATTTCCAAACTGAAGAAAATCTCAAGGAAACATGCACTCAAGGAAGATCATTTAATAAAATGGAGGCTCTGTGGGAAGACAAAACGATTTCAATACCCGAGGTGGTCAACTGTCATGCTCAATAATACTCTTGGTCAGTCCCTGCAATAAAGGAAGCGAAATACATCAGAAAAATCAAAACAAGACTGAGAGCTGGGATGAAAATTATGAAGAGGCAAATCAAGGATTTTAAGATAAAACTAAGTCAGCGAGAAGGCCTTCCTTAGCGAAGAAAAATAACACAGCAAGTAAGGCTAAGTCCTAAATTTTGATAATTTACCTTTTCGAAGTTTTCCTTGAAGAATGGTATCTCTGCATTCAGTTTTGAACAGTTTCAAGGCAGAGGAAAAAGACAACTTAAGAAAAATAAAGCTCAAGATAGTCAAATTTTGGCATTAAAACTGTGTTTTTGTGATTACACAGCAGTTTCGTAGCACGCTACGAAACTGTTGTAGATGATGCCTAATGCACATCAGTTTCGTAATGCGCAACGAAACTGTTGTAGCTGCATATTATAACTCGGTTGACCAATTTTGAGTGACCAAGGGGAAATATTTTGGAAAAGGAATTTCAGAAAAGGATCATTTACAAAGTGCAAGCATCCAGCAAGGGAAAAACAAGCAGAGGAAAGATATATATGAACTCTAGCTATTTGTTATAAAAATGATCACAACTAGTATTGTTCATGATATCTCAGATAGATTTGAAAGGGTTTGTCTTCACATATGTATATGGGAAAGGTCTACAGTACATGAAAAACATGGCAGTCCAATACATTTTTGTGTAATCAAAGAAGGACAACAGGGATAATTTATTTCGAATATCCTTGTGGAGACCAAAAGCAGAAAAATAGGGGCAGTTTCCTACTTTCCAGGAGTAGTAAAGAGATGAGGCATTAAGGGCTAGCAAGGAGTTTCAAACATCCACCAAAGCTAAACTGAAGAAGGCCATTTGTCAGAGAACGAGTTTGGTTTATAATAAATGCTATTACCAACATGATGTGGAGTTATACTCCTAATTGTCTTAGGTCTCTAGAACTTCTAGATTAACAGTCAGTTGCATTTAATAGTTAGTTTAAAGTGTCAATAGGTGTCATAATAGGAAGAATTCAAGTTCCCATCATGTTGGAGGAGGAATATCAGTTACGTAAAGAGCTCTATATATAGCAGAACATCTGATGTACAAAGGGTTGGAAAATTATTCAGAAAAGCTCTCATATTATGCTTTGTGTAAAGACCCTATTTTTAGTAATATAGTATTTGGCTTTGCTTCTTAGGAATCAGAAGGAATTCAATGTTCTGAATGTCTTGTATTGTATTCTTCCTATTATCTACAGTGGTATGAATGTGTGATTACTTATAAATCACTAACAGTGCTCTAATTTCCTTCATGCATTTGTAAACTGTATTGGTCCTATGTGTATCTGGTGTATTCTACATATGTTGGATTCTAAATGCCCTGACTTCTATGTAAAGCTAACCTTACTGTCAATACTGAAGCATATTTGAATCCATAAGCCCAATGCATATTTTCTAAATGTGTTTCAACCTTTAACACTCGTTCATTTGTTTAGAAGAGTTAGCCATCTTATTCATTATCCAAATATTTAATCTTGTGAGAGAGCCCTCTCAAGTTGGGGAGGCTAAGACTCGACCTAAAGTAGGTTTGAAAGAGTTACACAAGGTCTGCATGGTCAGCAACCTATCTGGGCTAGGTTTTGTGATAACAGGTTGAGAGCTTCTGTTATGACATCGCCATCCTCAAGTGTGGTGTCAAAGACACCACAAACCATGCACGGTGTTGCACATCCATTAGTGTCATATTAGCCTCGCAGATCATAATTTTCAGTCTCTAATCCATATCCCAGGGGGGTTCACCTGGAAGCATCATGATCTCCTTAAATCCGATGATCAATTGTGTTTCGGATTTCGGCTGGCTAAATTATCTATTCAATGCGATTTGGATCTCCGCTATTCCTGCATTTGGGTGATCATTCGAGTGCTTGATATGCCATGTCAGCGTGCGGTCCTGCAATGCACTTACCAATGTGGCATTCTTAATGTTATCATCCTTAACCCCGTGTGCTTCCCTTACTACTCTTACTACAAACCAAAATTGATCTAGATCTTCGTTCCCTACTCCTCTGAATACAGGTAGCTTGATTGCACTCACAATGCTAAACTGCTAGTTAGGTGGAGGTGGTGTGGGCGAGGATGGAGGTGAATGAGGTGATGTGGGTGGCGGCGTACGTGGGGATGGTAACTACAGAATGTGTTATCTTATCAAACTGACTACACTCCTCGTAGAAACCCAAGCACGCTCTTCCTCGCTCACTTGCGAAGGTGAAATTAAAGGATTGTTTCCTAACCATTTGATACCTTTGTAGACCTTTCCACTCCACATCATTCCACTCATTAATGTGTTCGCATCACCCATTTTTTACATAGCAACATCTTAATATAGGTATTCAAAGATTTGATGTACTTACCTCGTGGTCGTTTGAGAAAATGTCTTTCTACTTCGCTGTAGCTTACAATCATTTCTATCGCAGATTCAGTGATAAACCCTCCTATTATCCGATTGAGCCAATGGTTGACAGCCTGCATGATTTGGTTTTCTAAGGCCTCTAGCCTGCGCACCAACTCCGGAGTCCACACTATCAGTTTATCAAGCTTATACCTTCCCTCGTTGTTAGCTAACCTCATGATCCAATCATACAGCTCTGAAGAGAAGGACACAAAGAAGATCTTGTGAATTTCCATATATACGTAGTGATCCAACCACCTCTTCTCAGATATCTACGAGGTTTTGTTTTCCTGTATCACGAACTCGTGAAGCTTCTGATCCAGCCAATCTTCAATTTTTTTCTTCGTAGGGTTCTAGTGTTCTGACATCAGACATCCCTTAGGCAGATCCTAATCTCGAAAATGAAACCATTTGTTGGCTTGATGGGGCCTGACCCAGTTTCATAAGTATTTTAGTTGAACAAACCCTAAAACTATCGGCCCTTTTGGCAACAGTCTGTGGAGCACGGACTGAGGTCTCACCCGAGGTAGTATGGGAGGGTGCTGGAACCAGGTTTCCACACCCTAGGGATGTCTTGATGAGGTCTAGAGAGTTCGTGAACCGATCTTTCGCACTTGTACAGTTTCACGCAGATATCCAACCTTTGCGTAGCTCTAGTACCGAGTGCGAGGCGGTGATGTCTAGATCCTTTACCCTTAGTATTTTTATTGGTATTATAGATCTTGGATTAACTTAAATGGGCCTAATGCTTTCCTTTACCATTAAACATAAATAGACTTGCGCACAATCGTAAACTATAAACAGATGCATAAACAGAAATTGAGAAACAGATATGCGATATTCCAAAACCAACTTATCTTTATTAATGTTTTTTCTAGTTACAATCCACTTCCTACCCTATGCACACAGCTGCAGGGGTCCTCGCACACAACTGCGGACTCTACTAGGCCTCTGTGCACACAGCTGCAGAGCCTCTTCAACTACTACGACCCACAACTCAGACTTATAGACTTAGATCGAATATTACTTTCATAAACCCATACACTTCAAATCAAATCTAAAATTACCTCCTCTACACCACGGACCATGGGTAGGCTGACACCTTCTATATTAGATTACAATATTTTAGGGCAGACTACCCTTTCACTTGACTTATTACAACTCACGCTCCATGCACTTCACGGAGCCTTTACAATACCAATACCCAAAATTGTGGGTTTTAAGCCCCAAAACTGTTACGTGGCGGATCCACTGCCCAACAGTAGTGCAAAAAACCATGCTCTATCACTAAAAATTTGATGTCTTGGTAGAAGCGCAACACCCCTTGTAGACAATGCGCAATGAGATTCTTGTGGATTCTAGGAGCATCCAAGGAATAGATGCATGCCTTTAGTGAGTTATTTTGAAAACCAAGATGCATATTTATTCCTAAAAAACCGTCCACAACATTCCTTGTTGTGATGATGAAGATATGATTCCTACAACTGACCACTATGACTCATCATAACTGACCCATAATAACTGAAACCACTCATGATATGACATCTTTCATTACTTTTCTCATGATGAAAAATGAACCCCCACTTTCTCTCTTTTCATAGCATCACATGACATCAAACCTTTAATTTTCTAAATAGGTCCCTTCGATATTTTTTGGACCTGAGAACCCTTATATGCTACTTAAAAACTAGACCTTGGACTTTTATTGAAAAATGACCATTTTTAGACAATGATGTTCATGAGATCAAGTATAATACTTTACAAATTGACTTCAAGTGCATATAATTACTGAAATGAATAAGATCCATATAATATAGTACCCTAACTTTGGCTTCAATGGGGATGCCATCCTCCCTGTGAGGTTCCAAGAACACCGTAGACCATGTGCTTGACCATCATCGTTCCTGCAACCTATTCCTACTCTAAAACCATTGCAACTGAAACCAAACTGGAAACATATTCCAATCCTCAAACTGAACCAAATGCATTGATACTAGAATCACCATACAAACTAAAAATCACAAGTGCACATTGCAAACTAAAAATGAATGTTGAAAAGTACCAATCTTCCAAAACAAATTGCTACAAATTGTCACACTATTGAAAAATATGTTCAGAGTTTTGAGCTTATTCATCACACTTACCTACTCAAAACTACTAGAATATCTTCTAGATCAGGTAATAGAAAAATTCCAGTGTAACCATAAAATCAAATGGTTATCTGGTCGCGTTCTGCTCATATTTTCCTCAAGAAAAAAGAAAAATTTGGAGAATGGCAACTAAAACTCCTTATTGAATCCAATTCCTATATTGGTGAACAACATAAATTCCCTTGATAATTTCAATAAGTAGGCAAAAGAATATTTAAGAATAGGAATGTTCATTATGTTCATTTCTTGTTGATGGGCAAAAGTAAGAAGACAAACTTCATGCTCTCCTTTCACATCTTCAATTTCACTACAATCCTCATGATCATTTTCAAATGAAAAAACATAAGTTTGCTTAACATCTTTTTTATCTACAAGAAAAAATGTTGAATGTTCTTGAAAGGAATCTAATGGAACTGTCACATCATGGACAACATGAATGTCAAAAATTAACCCTTCACATGATTCAAGAAGCATGAAATCTTGAATTGTTTCTTTATTTTCCAAAGGGTCTAAAACAACTTGCTCTTCATTATCCTCTTG
Organism: Pinus taeda; assembly: GCA_000404065.3. NCBI lineage: Eukaryota > Viridiplantae > Streptophyta > Pinopsida > Pinales > Pinaceae > Pinus > Pinus taeda. The sequence continues at coordinate 26,879 of APFE030947354.1, read as the reverse complement.
TAATTGTGGAGTATAGCTGTCATTGTTTAGGTCACTTCTTTCAAGAATAGGACCTTCATCTTTATTTAAAGTGAGATCACTTCTTTGAGTTTCCATACATACATATTTAGAACTCAAAATTTGATAATTTTCTTCTTGGAATAAAGATTGAGGAAATAAAAGGGCTAATGAAAAAATTGATTATCTATCCTGTTATTTCTCTCGGTGATTTAACATCTGAAAAGAGTGTTGTAAATTGTCATCAACTTTAGAGGATGAAACATGATTGTCTACATCGGCATGTTGATCTACTTCATTTTTAGGAAAGAGAGAAGTTACCATTTCTTCTTCGGGATGAAAAGTGTTATTGTACAAATATTCCAGGATTTATTCATCCATGAAATCTTCATCACCATAAGAAATTTCCATATTTTGAATGAAATCCTCAAAATGGTCACAAAAATTCTCAACCAATGACAAAGAAGGATGAGATTCTTTATATTTCTCAAAAAGTACTAAATGAAAATCTTTAAGGGAACACAAGGTTCTAGGTGGAAAATCTTAATACCAATATCTCGCTTTTTCCTCCAAGGTAGCCATGAGCATCTTCATGTGATAATATTCCTGAAAAATAACCTTTATCTTACGCGCATGTATGTGAAACTTCACCAAATGAAGAGAAACATCATCTCCTACCTGATCTCTAAATTTTGGTAAATAGGTTTGCCAATCTAAATGAGGTGTGTGATTCAGAAAACCTAGAATGTGATCTCATTTTAAAGGAGCAATACCTTACATATATAGAACTCATCTTGAGTCAGTAGTGTCACAAGTAAAACCCTAATTTTTGGATCCTGCTGACAGTGAAGTGTTTGGATGAGGTTGAAACTTGAATGGAGTCACTAGGTGAATGGTACAACCTTCATGTTTCTGACTTCTGTGCACCATCAACTATTAGATCTAAAGCTTTTAATGATCTTTCCCATGAAATATGGAATCTTTCACTCCTCGACAATCACGCCAAAAATTCTATCTCTCTATAATTTCCTTTAGGCTGAAAAAAGGATTACAAGGTAACCACATACCACTTTTAGGCTAGAATATAGAACTTCTAGCCTAGGAGAGGGCTCTCTCACTAAGTTTTTTCTGAGTCAATTAGATGAATGAATGATTTCTGATCTTAGGCTAGTTATGACGATCAAAAGAGAAGGTTGATTTCAATGTTTTGCAGGCAAGTGGGGGAAGGCACATCCATTGGGCATGGAGTCACACTCTACAAATGGTTTCAAGTGAATAAGGGATGATGAGGTGATTTAGGTAGGTCAAAGATGGGTAGTTTACTGATATTTTAACTCAATTTGATGTAGATATGGCAAATAAGGAGTTGTGAGGATGAAAATAGAGCATCAGTTAGAAGATGAATTCTAAATGTCATAAGAAGAAAACATAAATTATTCAGCTAACATACAATAGAGCACAACAGGTAGTGAAATCTTAGTTATTTTCTTGTTAAGACAAACATGAATACATGTATTAAAGCATTAACTAACAATACATGATTTAGAATACAGAAAAACACATTACCAACAAGGTCTGACACATGAATCTCTGTTAAACCACTCTAGCCTTCTTCTATTCACTTGAAAAATTGATTGAGAGTAGAAAATACCAGTCTTCTTTCCACACACTGACTAGCCCTATTATATATTGAATTTACACAATATATACATAAAAAAGTCATGAGTGCCACCTAATGGAACCAAATTTCCTAAAGATAAATCAGTTTTCCAACCAAATCCACAATAAAATTAATGACTACATCAAAATAAGTTTTTCGAACCCTCAAGGACCAAAAGAAATCTATTACAATCATTAAAATTGGTTTTAGGAGGCCGAAAGTCGAATTTTCTTGTCAAAATGTTTCACTGTCCAAAAACGTAGAGCAAACACGCAATGCACTTGTGAAATGAACCTTGTGACTAATATTTTCTTAATATCTCCTAAATGGGGAATGAGATTGAGTTGATTTTTTTCTAGTAGGTTAATATAATCATAATGCTTCTCCACAAAACAATTAAGTTAATTTTGACTCACAAATTTTAAGAAAATACGAAAATTGCAGTATATGACAATGGCATGTTTCACGAAAACCATGAAGCATTTAGACCTAAAAATAAGTGTGTTTCTTCACCTCAGATCCATACATTTCCTATAAAATTTCATGGCAAACAAGTACATGGTTTAAAAGATAAGGTGAAAATATGTTGTCTATCTAAATGCACAGCGACAAGTGCTCCGTTTCTTCAAATGTGCAATGTACTTGTGTAACACTCTAATATTGAGCTATCTCTAGTCATTCTCTAAACTTATTAAGGCTATGGGATGGTGTGGAATGATCCATACAACATTTCAAATCCATTAGAAAAGTTGTAAACCAAGCACATACCTCTAATATTAAAAGCCTCTCCTTGTAGCAAAAACACAATAGACCTTCATCTATTTGATTTGATCTCATGCTGAACTTTTGATTTAGAAAATGACTAAGGGATGATGTTGACATTAAAAAAAACCTCCTTATACCTTCATGCATAGGAATTAGTTCTAAAAACCATGCTCTATCACGAAAAATTTGTTGCCTTGGTAGAATCATAGCATCCCCAGCAAACAATGCGTGTTATGAAACAAACTCACAAGAAGATAGAAAAGATAGATGAACACCTTAGAAATAAGCCTCTTCGAGGGGGTAACCTCTTTTACATTACACAAATGAATACTTCTTAGATGGTACAAATGACAAGGCCTCCTTTCTATAAATAGGAGTCTAAGGGGTCATAATATAATTAGAGCCGACATAACAATAATAATGTAAGGGCACAATAATAACAATAGTGGGCTTCTATGGGGTACAATAATAACAATATGGGGACTACATGGGTACAATAATATAATAAGGGGGTTGTACTAATAACAATAAGGGGTTGGACTAGTAGTATAGTGACCTAACATGCCCCTCTCCTTTAAAAAGTGTTGTCCTCAATGCCTTAGTAGTTCTTGCTGCTTTTGTATAAAATTCTTGTCCTCCCATGTGGAATATTCAGTGGGTAAGTTCTTCCACCTGATGAGATACTCTGAAATTGATTGATTTTGTAGCTTTTGGGTTCTTGTTTCTGTGACTGCTCTAGGCTCCAATATGAATTTTCCTTCCTCATCAAGTTCTGGCAATATTGTTTTAACTGGGATCTTATGCAACTTTTGAATGAGTGGCCACACTTCATTGTCCTTCTTCCATTCATACCTTGCTTCATTTATCCAATCTGGTTGGATAATAGAAATGGCGCACAACAATGATTTCACATCCTCATCCTTTCTTGAGAGTGCATCCGCCACAACATTTTGCTTCCCTTTTTTGTAGATGATTTCAATTTAATAACCCATCACCTTTGTGACCCATTTTTGTTTCTCTTCAGAGGATCATATTTGTTCTAAAAATTATTTAATACTATCATGATCCATTTTTACCTTGAAGTGTCTTCCCATTAGGTAAGGTTGCCATTTCTTAAGTGTGTGTAGTATTTCCAACATTTCCTTCTCATAAATAGCTTTCTTGAGGGACATTTGTTTGTATGTATGTAACCATAAAAATACCAAATACCCTACATCAAAACTTCTTTCATTGTGATGTTGATATCCGTATTGTTTCATTCGATTCTGCACCAAAGTAGAGTTATCCTTTAAAAGATGGAGAACTTGTTGTTGATGCTCAATGTGATATTTCACTACTTGAATCTTTTTCTTCTTGAGATTTCCTTCTATATTGAGAGTTTGAGGAGTGGTAATTTTTACCAATGAATTACAAGATATGGTTGGATTCATTTCTTGATGCTCTATGTGATCTTTCACTTCTTGAACATTTTTCTTCTTGATATGTCCTTCTATATTGATAGTTTGAGGAGTGGTAATTTCGGCCATTGCATTACAAGATATGGTCGAATTCAATTCTTTTTTCTTGATGTGGTCTTTAAATTATTGAACCTTTTTCTTCTTGATATGTACTTATATCTTAAGAGTTTGAGGAGTAGTAATTCTTTCCAACGCTTTACAAGATATGGTCAGATTCATTTCTTCTTTCTCTAGGGTTGGTTCCTGGTGTATATACTCTTCTTTTGACGTTTCTTGATCCTTTTCTTCCTCCTCTCCACAATCAATGTAAAATAATTTCTTCTCAGCACTTTTATGACCATTAATGTATTTGTTATCACAATTGTAGCAAATACCCTTTTCTCCTTTTTCTTCCAATTGTTGTGTTGTAATCCTTGTAGGTAATGGAAGGCTAGGAGAAACAACACTTCTATCTTTATAGTTGTGAGGGGTAGACTTCCTTGTTGTCATAATTTTGCTTTCCACTTTGTAACAAATCCCTTTTGCTCTTTTTTCTTCCAATTTTTGTGGTGTTTCTCTAAAGAAGGTGTTGCTCTTTGTATCCTCATAATCTGCTATCATTTCCTCCATGAAAATTGACCACGTAAAAAGTTGTTTGCAAGAACAAAGCTCTTTATACCATAAAAATTGATCCGGCTCTAAATATGAAGATGCAATACATACCTTTTGTAATAGTGGTACACCATGTAGATCAAATATTGCTCCATCTATAGTATCCAATTTACCAGATCCTTGCCATCAAACTTCCTCATACCACCTTTTCTCAATTTTTAGAGCTCGATCTTGGAACGATTGTAACCCTTTAATTTTAGAACTCCAAGTTCTAAAATTTCTTCCTGTGGTATCTCTTTGTGTTGTCTTTCTAATCCCACAAGTCTGATCAATATTGGATTCTGCAAAGAAGTGTTATGCCAAATCTCCCACAATGACCTGATTACATACTGGTTCCGTAGAGTGAACTTGTATGAAGTTCCACGTGTCACTGTTTCAACCTCAATACCTGGAACTGATATATAGAAAAGTACAGGGAGTCCTCTTTCTGAAACTTCTGACGAAATTTCAATCTGATACTTAGATAGAAAGTTATGACAATTTTCCCACAGTGACCTGTTTGGAATGTAATTCGGTAGTCTGTAAAAATGCTAACTTCATCATATTATATCTCCAAAAATATGGCAATACAGGATCTAAAATTTAGAGCCGAGGTTCAGACTGATCACTTCACAAATGGGTTTTTTTTGTGCTTCTGAAACTTCGTAGTGAAAGAGTGATAGCGAAAATTCCACAATGACCTATTTTAGATGAAATTCTCGAGCTTGTCAACACTGTAACTTCCTCAGACCATATCTCTGAAAATTAAGCGAGACGAGATTTGAAATTTTGTCCCGAGGTTCAAGGATATTTCATCTCAAATGGTTTTTTTTTAGCTTCTGAAACATCGCAGAAACAAAGTTATAGCGAAAATTCCACAATGACCTATTTGGAGTAGCGAAACCCTAGAATCCAAAGCTCTCATACCAAATGTTATGAAACCAGCTCACAAAAAGATAGAAAATATAGATGAACACCTTAGAAATAAGCCTCTTTTGAGGGGGCACCTACTTTACATTACACAAATGAACAATTCTTGGATGATACAAATGACAAGACCTCCTTTCCATATATAGGAGTCTAAGGGGTCATAATATAATCAGAGCCGACATAACAATAATAATGTAAGGGCACAATAATAACAATCGTGGGCTTATATGGGGCACAATAATAACAATATGGGGACTACATGGGCACAACAATATAATAAGGGAGTTGTACTAATAACAATAAGGGGCTAGACTAGTAGTATAGTGATGTAACAATGCGCAACGAGCTTCTTGTGGATTCTAGGAGCATCCCAAGAATAGATGCATGCCTTTAGTGAGTGATTTTAAAAATAAAGATGCATATTTATTCCTACAAAAATTTCTAGAGCATCCTTGTTTTGATGATGAAGATATGATTCCTACAATTGAACTTGATGACTCATCAAAACTGACCCATAATAAGTGACACCACTAATGATATGACATCTTTCGTTACTTTTCTCATGATGACAAATGAATCCTCACTTTCTCTATTTTCATGGAATCACATGACACCAAACCTTTACTCTTCTAAATAGGACCCTTTGAGATTTTTTTACCTTATAAAATTTATATGCTACTTAAAACCTAGACCTTATTGACAAATGAACTTTTTTAGACCATGATATTCATGAGATCAAGACTAATAATTTACAAATTGACTTCAAGTGCATAGAAATATTGAAATTACTAATATCCCTCTAATATAGGTCCCTAATAGGTTTTACGACACCCTCTCACCTCCTTGGGTCATTCTTGGGTAATGGTAGGTGTTACATCAAGCTAACCCAACCTCCATGGTCTCATTATGGAAATGGGGTTACAAAATTCCTCAAATTTTGACCTCCTCAAAACTAAAAACTAATAAGAGTATTGTGACCAACTAATCGAGATCTTTCCAACAATATAAATTTTATCTTAATCCTACTTACAAATCAAATGTTATGGGTATTTGAAGCTGGGCCCATTTATAACCATGCCATGTTAGGACAACTACCACATGCTACTCACCATATGGCCCATATGGCTTGCCTCATCAACAACGAAACCCTCATGGCATGCCTCATCATCTTGAACCTTACCATGACACTGAACTAAAACCTTGGCTTTACCTCACCAACCCCTAAACATGATAGAGATTGGTCGACATTATTTGACAAAACTCTTACCCATTCCCTAACTCTATTAATTGTAGTCTTCCACTTTGAACACACACTATGAACCCCCATAGTCTTGTGATGGTAATATCTTTGTCAGGTGCCAAGAAATGTTTCCATGCCCGACCTCTGTTATCCATGACTCGATCATAAAACACACCTCTTGATCCTCCCAGGGGCTAAGATGGTGTCGAAATGGCAGGATTATAACATCATCCCATAGCGACATCATGATGGAAAATTACACGTCGACTGATGGAAATATTCTCATTTCCTTGGCCTCATCACTTATGACTTGAACCGTGAATGCTAGAATCTCCCGAGATTTGTGAGCCAGTGATGAAATCATACCACCACATGGCCCTCTCTGAAGATGCCATGTGTAACTCGTAATCATGCCACTTAAACCTTCAAAAAGGCCTCTCTCATTTTCCATGTGCCATGTGATCCACGTGTCATATCATCACCATCTCAACATCATACTTCCATCTCAGCCTTGGCCTAGGTCCGAATAATTCATGCCTCCACATGCAAAATTATCACTTCACATTATAAAATTGTCTAGCTTATTATGGAGCCCAAGCTTCATACCTCCACCTAATCGTAGCCCAACCTTCTCCCACAACAACATCCGAAAAAGAAATCTCGCAAGGTCGTGACTACGATAAAAAAATTTCATGCCACTTTACTAATGGATTCTCCATTTTGTGCTCCTCCCTCCTCTCACTGGAACATAAATTGTGTTAAGGCCCCTAAGGGCCTGCTATGCGAAATACATATTCCCACCTATAGATGGTAAAACACTCTATCTTGTGTCTCTTGTCTCTTAGGACTACATCAAAATGCCAAGCGCTCTCAACTTCACCGGGTAAAATGGAAATCCCTTCATTATATAATGGAAACCACCCCTCTATCGATGTCCTTTCAACACTTAGATAGTTTCAAACTATCTCCTTTGAGCTGCAGTGATCAATAGAGAATCCTACAACTCTCATACACATACATGATGACAATGTGGCCTCACAGAGATATAAATTTAGCCTCTTGCATGACCATTACCATGACCATCTCTTGGTGAATAATGTTTTATAAGCTTAGTAACAACTACACCGGATCTTGTTGGTTCATCCATACATGACACACCATTCCATGAGTATTAACCATACATACATTTACCCAAGGCACACACATGAATACACAGTTCTCATAATCAACACATTAGAATATACACATTATTTGATAACAATACAAGCTACACAATCCTCTGTAGCTAACATTCACATTTTATTGACAACTATAGTAACAGAAGTAAACAACTTATCTTATGAGGTTATTGATTGGCGATTGAGAGTGGTACTTCAACTCTCCGCCCAACTAAAGGCTAACTGCACTGTAATTCTTTCTTGTAGTCAATCACCACCAATCAAAAGTTAGAGTCTAAGGAGGTAAATTGCTCAAGAGTTCTCAACCAGTCACTCACAAGGGTCAAAGCCCATCATATGATTCTCTACAACTCTTGAATGTAACAATGATATGGATCCCAACCAAACAACAAAATAGCATAAGGGTTTAAGTAGGGCATAGAGAGTCTCAATTCAGTATGGGAGAAGGCTACGTATGAATAAAACATTGACTTATCAACTATATTACTATTTTAGGAGTAAGAGCGCACTTATTTAGTAACTTCTTAGTGGTACTTACACCTATGTTCTCATCCCAAGGCTACACTAGGTGTTATCGGCCCAACAAGCCCTAGAGTGCCTCATCCTGCCAGTAAGTTCTCAACCTAGCTAGTTTCCAGTGGTTTAATAGCCCTAGATCAAGACATAAATGAAGTGATTATAAACAAGAAGGCCTCATGGATTTCTCAACCTGGATATATCTAGAGCATCACTACTCCAGTGAACTTTCTTCTGACATTCAGCACACATGCATGCCTAGGCCTCAATAAGATAATGCACTCGCCCAACTGCATGCCTCTTAGACATAGGAAATATCCAAGCCCATTTACATGCTTCCATGAACACGAGAAATACTTAGGAGATAATCCCAACCTCCTCATTCTCCCTTTGATGCCCCCCACACACATACATCATTCTCCCCAAATTCCACTACCTGCTTAACTTTACCTCTGCATGTTGACTTTGTCAACACGATCCATGAGGCAATCTACAAATATGTTCTATATCTTGGGATCCCATTATCCTCAATAAATGGCTACACAATAGTGAAATCCCTCCCAATATGTATTTAGGTGATAAATTAAATCCAAGGTATGGGTTACAAGCAAATACTCCTTCAGACCTTTGAAGTTGTGTCCCCTTCTCATTCTAGTCATGATTTATAATTAACTATTGTTTACATGAATTTACCATTCACAATAATATTTACAATAAGGATTAACACAGGGGTTGCCATGATCCCAACCCCCTTAGAGAACACTCTCCTTGATATTAAACATCTGAACACACACAATTTATAGTGATATTTATATATAGCCAATTCTATTTCTTTATTTGAGAGTGTAATATGCCTTTGGTCTAGAATGCACAAAGATCTTGGCTAGAACTCATCCTTTGGTTCTACTTGTAACATAGACCGATCAATAACATGATTAACATATGGTAAATATATTTGAAGTAAAGAAGCATGGAAAATATCGTGAACCTTCACTGTAGGTGGAAAGGCCAATCTATGTGCCAATAGTCCTATTCTCTCTAAAACCTAGAATGGCCCACTAAATTGTGGTGCCAACTTGGCATAATACCTAATTCTCAATGAGCTTCACTTTGGTCTAATTTGGAGATACACATGATCCACATATTTGAATTCTTTGTGCACTCTATGCTGGTATGCATATCTCTTCTCCCTTTCTTGAACTATCTTTAAGTTCTACTTGATGGTTTTCATTTTATATACCATCTATTTTAGCATATCAGGCCCAATATGGACTTTGTTCACTAGATCACTCCAAATGATAGGAGTGTTGCATTTTATTCCATAAAGAGCCTCAAATAGATTTGTTTTCAATGACTCTTGGTACCCATTATTGTAGGAAAACTCCAACAAAGGAAATAATTCTTCCCACCTCTTTAATTGGTGCATCATGTACATTCTAAGAATGTGTTCCAACACTTTATTTACCCTCTAAGTCTGTAGATTTTTCTGATGACAATTTGTTGTACCAAAAGGAAATTGTATCCCCAAACAAAAAAACAACTCCTTCCAAAATATAGAAGTGAAATTTTCATCCCTATCAGAGTTAATATTCTTAGTCATTCCATGTAACCTCACTATTTATTTTATGAAAACTTAGGCAACATCACCTATTGTATGGGTAGTCTTAACAACCACAAAGTGGGTTGTTTTTCCCAACTTGTCCACCACAACCATGATGGCATCATGTTTCTAATTTTTCCTTAGAAAAACTCGGATAAAATCCATGGAAATGACCTCCCGTTTCAATTCCAAAATGGGATTGGTTACACCAATCCCGCTAGATGTTGTTTAGTCAATTTATTGTTATCTAAATTGCTAGTATTAATTGTCAACCCGGGGCTCGTAAGCTGATGAAGTGAGGGTGTACTATATGTACTTAAGTAACTTTTCTTAGAGCTTTTGTTGTTTAGGGGGTTTGTTCATGATTGACTTATCTTCCTAAAATGGAATGATGATTATAGACAAATGAGTGCAAGTGTGTGAAAGTGATTTCTATATGAGTGAAAGTGTGTGTGATGGTGATTTTTAATTGCTTGCTGAATTTGTAAGAGAAAGGAACTTGAAAAGAATGAATAAATCAAAATGACTTGAAAGTAAATGACTTGAAAGTAAATGACCACAATCCAATGGCATTAGTCTCTATCCATACTGCTGCAAATAAAAGAAATAAGAAAATCACTTCAAGGATTGATGTTAATGATAATCTCCTTCTAACTCTCTGCTTCTACTGCGTATTTGCATAAAACACGATTAGAAGGTAGCTTAAGACAATTCCAAGAATTGATAAAAAAACTCTAATCTACTTTAATTGACAAATTGTAACACTACTAAGCCTTTTTCAACATACTGCTTCCTACATATGTGATTATGTGTAACAAGTGGAAAAAGTGTTAGTATCACAAGCCAAGTCTACTCAAATACAAGCTGCAATTAATCAATGTTCTGTTCTCTTGAAAAATAAGTCATTCATGATAAAGAGAGCATAAATTAGTTAGAATCCAACTTGTAAAACTACACTAAAACTAGTCTAGAAAAACAGAGTAAAGAGGGCAGCACTATGAATAAGACAACTGCAACTACCATTAGATATTAAAGCAAATACAACACACAATCC
>APFE030947354.1:0-15832 GCA_000404065.3 Pinus taeda | reverse complement strand
GAGTTCACAATGCTCTTAAATGTAACACAGGTTCATAAAATTACAACTGATAAAAGTCTAATGAGCGTACACAGACGCAGCTATTTATAGAGCTTTCTAAGATAGCCTATTCGTGCAACTGATTAACTGAAAAACAACAAATTGTTATGCGTATTTATGGTCCCTTGACACTTCATACGGCTGCGTGGATGAGTTTAGTGGTTCTGTCGTCATGGGTAATGAATCCCATGTTGGATCATGTCCCCTGCCATCTGTAGATCGTGGACAAATCACCGTTTAAGATGACGTGACCAAGCAGCTCACAATCACCGTTAAACAGCCTTGAGTTGACCGTGACTTGCCCAGCTTTGACCGTGGATAAAGATGACGTGGATGGCTGGAAAAATAGGATAGGAACCTCGAGCACGTTGACACCTAAGTGCCCATGTGGCTCATCTGGCAAACCGACACGTGGAACATTGCGTTTAACAAAAAGGCTGCAGGATGTTCAGATAGCTGCAGGATCATCAGATAGCTGCAGGATCACCAGAAGCTGCAGGATGCCTGCAAGTAAGTCAAAATCTAAACAAATAGTCATCCATTAGCAAAACTTACTTAATCATGCTTAATAACACCTAATGTAATGATCTGGGTGGTTTTATGGTGAAAATGAGGCAAAAGATAAGGAAAGATAAGGAAAATGGTAGATAAGTAGGTGTAGAATAGAGGCTCTACAGATGTCTACATTCTACCTTTACTTGCTAGCATTCCAAGCATTTTTCAATATACTGAGCCACTTCCTCTTTCATGCATAGCCAGGAATATGACCTCTTTATGGTTGTTATCATCTTCTGATAGCTCGGATGAGTAAAATATGTTCTCTTATTATACTAATCCATAATGAGCTTCTTCAAGTCACCCCCTAGAGTATATACCACCTTACCCTCAACTTCAACAGTTCATCATCTTTAAGAGAAAAATTATTTCTCAACACCCCTTCTAGTTCTTTCTATAAGTGTTCCCTTATGTGTTGATACTGTTCATATTGTTCCTCAAACTCTTTAATATCTCCATGAATATTAAATTCACAATTACTTATAGCCACTACATGAGACAATTGTAGCCTTGTATCGAGTGCGTCAACTACAGTATTCCCCTTGCGTTTAATATATTTTATTTGAAAATTGAACTCGCTAATTAGCGCCAAACATATTGCCTGCGTGGGGTTTTTTTTTGTAAGCTTAGCAGCACCTTTCATTTGTTCATCTATAAACATACAAGTTACAAATATATAAGAAGTCCAGTGGTCTCAACCTGCCTAGTGGGAAACCAAGTCTATTAGCCACCAAATTGCATTATAAGCCATCCAAAACATAAATATTTTTAGTCTATTAAAACAAGTCTTATAAGGTTGATAGTTTGGAAACCAACTATTAAGCATAACACTGAAAACATAAATTCTACCCAACATGTATAACTTCGACCAACTAATGATTTGACGATTCCATGAAGATGGATATTTATCACTTGATCCTAGCGATTCAAATTGCTATAGACATGGGATATGCCGTTCAATGAGGCCTAGGTGTGCATTTTGATTCTGCAATTGAAGTTGAATAAGATGGAGCTCTTTTTTAATGCTTCAGAGGCTTAAATTAGGCTCAATTCGTGTTGTTGTGTTGGTGTTCACATCCATTTCTTTGGCCACTATGCATTAGATTAACCAGTATATATAGACAAATTTTCTAATCAAAGTGAGATGACCGCAAGTCTACCTAAGATCCGTTATTAGCTTCCCCCAATATTTGGGTGGTGGTTCAAGCTCATCTTTCAAATTCAACTTTGCCTCCCAGGTCACAATCAATTGTTTCACCTACGTTGGGGTCCCTTCGCAGTATGGCTAAACTATGGCCTGAAGAATATCATAGTTCATTTTTCGACCCCTTTTCCATTCAATCCTCTTCTGTGCAGTCCGACTGGAAGATGAACCAAATTCTTTACCTTTTCCTTCCAGGTGTCTACGGTATTGAGAAATGGCAACAAGAAATTCTAGTTTAATTTTTCCTTAATTAAATGTGAATTAAAATCGAACTCTATTCTCATAGAAACTTTTAAATAGTTAATTAAGTTTAATTATCTTAATTATCTTAGGAATTTCGAGTTGGAAATCTTTATTTAGTCATGTATATGTTATCCCTAAATTTTAGGGGTCTAGGATGAGTTTATTTGATTTGTAATTAGATAACTTAGTTTGATTTAGTTATAGACAATTAAACTAGTTCTAACTGTTTGTGGAACTAGTAGAGGTCTAGTAGTGAGTTAGTGCACTGGTGCATCCTCAGTGCTACTCTACCTAATTGAAGATTTCCTCATGAGAAACTCATGCATGTCAATTTAGAGAAAGACCTAGTTGAGACTAGAGTGGAGTGATAATTTACTATCAGTTGGAGAGTGATATGAGTTATACATATCATGCATGAAATTATGAAGAGGACCTAGTTTCGATTGCATACTTTTGAGGAAGAATTTTCCACATTAAATATGGGTTGATTCTCACAGGAATTGTGTAAGGAAATAGGGGCTCAACACGCAGCAAAAATTGGCTAAGTGTTGGCCAATGTGGCTTGTGAGGTAGAGAGTTGATCATACTTGTGCGGAATTTGTTCTTGTGAGAACAAGCTTTGTATTATCACTCAGATTTCTAATTAATGAAATAGATAGTCGGGGTTTTGAGCAGTGGCTTTCCCTAGAGAAAAATTGTGTTGTTTCTTTGATTATCTTCTTCTTGTCGATTATTTCTTTAGAAATCTATTGGTTTTTGTTGTTTAAAGAGTAGAGTAGATTCGTGTTTTGTGTTTTAGTACATTACATGAGTTGTGAATCTATAGGAAAATCTACATGGTATCAGAGCCGAAGATAATATACTAGAGGATATTTCAAAGTTTTGATTTTTGGGTTATAGGTGAAATTCAAATTTGCAATACATTAGGATTTCCAGACGACGTTCTACTATTTGTGGCTCGAGTATGCCTTGGAATTTAGCTCGAATTATATAGTCTAGAAGGACAAAATGGAGGCTGTGATGGAGGATAATGGCTTGAAGGAATTCGTTGATCAATACATTCTTAAGCTAGAAACATTGGATGCATAGAATCTGCCCGAATGGAAGAAGTGTGTGGCGAAGGTGAGGCAGATAATCCTTGAGGATGTTCAAGACCACATTGTCTTGAGTATCCATGGGAAGGAAATCCATATGCTATGTGGAAAGCATTGCTAGACCTATTCCATATCAAGATTGACCATAGGATGTTGGCACTAAGAGACAAACTTCGAAAAATTAAGATGGATAAAGGTGAGACCATTCCAAAATACTTAACCAAGTTCATTCACTTTCGTGATGAGCTTGGAAGTGTTGGAATAACTGTTTCCGAGGATGATATAGTGAGCCTAGCTCTCCTAGGCCTTCCCAAGAGTTGGAATAGCTATGAAGACTCTATCAATGGAAGGGAGAAGCTGCCAGATTAGGGACGACTGTGGTCAGATTTGATGCATGAGGAGATCAAAAGGAACACCAAAGATGGTTCCTTAGCGAATAAGACAAGAAAAGGGAAAAGGAAGACGTCCCATTCCAAATCAGATTCTTTCCATGGAGGTAAGAAGAAAGACAGGATGAAAGTTAAGTGCTTTAATTATCATGAGCTAGGCCATTTTTCTACAAATTGTCTACTCAAGAAGTCCAAGAACAAGTCCTTAGGAGGAGCGGCGGGTGAGGCTTTGGCCTCTCAATTAGAATTGGACTTTACTCTCATTGCATGCATGGTGTCTTCGATGATGGGTAGTGTATGGTACCTTGATAGTGGAGCTTCATTCCACATGATTGGTGATAAGGAGTTGTTTAGTGACATGGAGGAGAAAGATCTCCAGATGCATATCGAGATGGGTGACGATGGGAAGTATAGTGCTACTAGATTGGGCACGATTACTTTTCAAAAAGAGCAAGGTGCTCCTCTCACCTTGAGGGATGTTATGTATGTGCCCAGGTTGAAGATGAACTTAGTATCGGTCTCCATGCTTGAGGATAGAGGCTATGATGTGATGTTCTCGAAAGGAAAGGTGTTCCTTAGACACATAGCCACAGATCAAATAAAGAAGATAGGGATTCAAGTTAAGAATCTCTATAATCTAGAAGTAGAGGATTGTGCTGCTTTGAGAAAAAAGGAAGAGAAGATGCAGAGTCAAGATGTTGGTGAGTTGTGGCATAGGATATTGGGCCACTTGCATCATGGGGTTTTGAAAATCATGCAGAAGATCTCGACTGGTCTTCCCAAAGGTATCCTAGAGAAAATTAATACATGCAAGGGGTGTACTTTGGGAAAATACACCAAGGCTTCCTTTCACGACAGAGATAGTTGAGCAAATGTGATTTTATAGTGAGTCCATTTAGATGTGTATGGACCATTCCAGACAACATCCATGGCCAAACACATTTATTATGTTATATTTGTTGACAACTTTTCTCGTAAATGATAGATATTTTTCATGCAGAAGAAGGATCAAACTTTCACAAAGTTTTGTGAATTTAAAGCATTGGTTGAGAAAGAGTCTCCCAAGAAGGTTAAAGCTCTGAGGAGTGATAATAGTGGTGAGTATGCCTTAAATGAGTTTAATAACTTTTGTGTAGCATAATAAATTAAAGGGGAGTTGATGACACCCCATAACCCACAATAGAATGGGGTGGCTAAGAGGAAGAACATAAGCATTGTAGGGGAAACATGGGCGATGTTGCATGATCAGGGCCTACCACTACACTTGTGGGTTAAGGTATTCAACACAAAGGTTTATTTACAGAATTGTAGCCTGCATTAGATTCTTCGTATGAAGACACCAGAGGAGGCTTATTCCAGTAAGAGACTAGATGTTGGTCACTATAGGATTTTTGGTTCAAGGGTATATTTCCATGTGACCAAAGATGCACAGAAGAAGCTTGAGATGACAACAAAGTTGGGGATATTTGAGGTGTACACTGATACACATGACAACTATTGGGTGTACTTTCTGACCAGTAGGATGACGGTGGTTTGCAGGGATGTCAGATTCAATGAGGAGAAGACCATGCGAGTTTCCCTTGAGAGAGAGCTTAAGCTACATGTAGTTGAGGAGATTTTAGCTCCTAAGGTTGAGGAGCCTCAGATTGATGTGGAGCAGCCAAATGCAGAGGATCCTAGAGTGGAGACATTCACACAGGTAAAGTCTTCTAGAGATGGGAGAAAGTGCTCCAGAGAGGCTGACATGTTATTGAATTATGCATGGGAGAATGTGGGAGCACCAACATCTCAGCATGGGAAGAGGAGGTCACCTAAGAGGTACAATGGATTCATGGATCTTATAAGTGGATGCATTGAGATAGAGCCATCTTCCTTTGAGGAAGTAGTGCAAAAGCCAGTTGGGTTGATTCCATGGTGGAGGAGTATGACTCCATAGTTTGTAATAGTGTTTGGGATGTGGTCCTCAGACCGGAGGAGAAGTCAGTGGTGAGCTCCCAATGGCTTTATAAGGTAAAGAAAGTTGCATATTGTAGTGTGTAGAAGGATAAGGATAGGTTTGTGGCCGTGGTTTTTCACAGATACAGGGGACTGACTATGATGAGATCTTTTCTCCTATTACAGGTACTCATTGATCAAATATATATTGGCACTCTCAGTGTAGATGGGTTGGAAGATACACCAGATGGATAATATTCCTTAATGCGATGATTGAGGAAGAGGTGCACATTGAGTAGCCCGAAGGTTTTGAGACCTTTGACTCTAAGTCACATGTGTGCTGACTTAAGAGGGCATTGTATGGGCTAAAGCAAACACCCTGTGCTTGGTACACCAATATTAATAGCTATTTCACCACGTTGGGCTTCACCAAGAGTGAAGTGGATGTGAACCTATACCACATAGTGGTGGAAGGTAAATTCTTGATCATAGCTTTGTATGTTGACGATTTGATTCTAACATGTGATGATCAACTATTCAAGTGTTGCAAGGAGGACCTTGCAAGAGAGTTTGAGATGAAGGATATGGGGCTTATGCATTAATTTTTGCGCATGGAAGTATGGTAGGGTGATGGGGAATTGTTAGTGTCTTAGGGCAAGTATGCCAACACGATACTCAGGAGATTCCACATGGAGAGCAACAAACCCATTGAGACTCCTTAGCAAGTAATTGGAGGAAAGAGGATGCTACTTCAGGGGAAGTAGTGGAAGCTATTGTTTATAGGCATCTTGTGAGTTCACTCATGTACTTGGTGAACACATGAATGGATATGTGCTATGTAGTTGACCAACTTAGTTAAGCGATGGTTAGGCCTACAAAGCTGTATTGGAAGACAGAAACGCATGTGTTGAGATACCTCAAGGGAACTACTCAGTATGGATTGTGGTACTTATGGACAAAGGGAGTGAAGCTTCAAGGCTTATCTGACACAGATTGGGAAGGGAGTCCATATGATAGGAAGAGGACATTAGGAGGGATCTTCAGTATTGGGTCAAAAATAGTTTCTTGGTACAGAAGGAAACAAAGATTGGTTGCACTCATTTCGATAGAGGCAGAGTACAAGGCCGAAAGTCAGGAAGCATGTGAGGCCATCTAGATGAGGAAGACCCTGGTTGGTTTCTTTGGTCAACATATGGATCCAGCTGTAATTTATTGCGATAATCAGACTTGTATCAAACTCTCTGAAAATCTTGTTTATCATGATCGGTCCAATCATGTTGATATCTGATATCATCATCTCAAACATTGTGTGTTGAGGTGGATTATGTTGTTGGAGTACGTTCCCATGGAGGAGAAAGATGTTGACATTTTGGAAAAGGCATTATCAATATGTAAATTCGAGTTTCATAGAGACATGATCAGGGTAGCCGATAATCCCTTTCTTGTTGAGAGGGAGTGTTGAGAAATGGCAACAAGAAATTTTAGTTTAATTTGTCCTTGAATTAAACTGTGAATTAAAATCGAATTCTATTTTCATAGCAACTTGTAAATAGTTAATTAAGTTTAATTAACTTAATTAGCTTAGAAATTTTGAGTTGGAAGTCTTTCTGTAGTCATGTATATGTTATCCCTAAATTTTAGGGATCTAAGATTATTTTATTTGAGTTATAACTAGATAACTTAGCTTGACTGAGTTATAGACCATTAAACTAGTTCTAACTATTTGTGGAAATAGTAGAGGTCTAGTAGTGAGTTGGTGCACTGGTGCATACTCAGTGATACTCCAGCTAACTGAATATTCCCTCATGAGAACATAATGCGTGTTAATTTAGAGGAAGACCAAGTTGAGACTAGAGTGCAGGGATAATGTACTATCAGTTGTAGAGTGATTTGAGTTGTACAGATCATGATTTCAATCAAGAAGAGGACCTAATTTGGATTGTGCAGTTTTGAGGAAGGATTTCCCACATTAAATATGGGTTTATCCTCATAGGAATTGCACAAGAAAATAGGGGCTTAACAAGCAACATAAATTGGCTAAGTGTTGGTCAGTTTGGGCTTGTGAGGTAGAGAGTTGATCATATTTGTGTGGAATTGTTCTTCTGAGAACAAGAATTGTATTATAACTTAGATTTTTGATTAATGCAATAGATAGTCAGGATTTTGAGCAATGGCTTTCCATAGAGAAACAATTGTGTTATGTGTCTTTGATTTTCTTCCTCTTGTTTATTATTGATTTAGATATCTAATGGTTTATGTTTTTTAATGAGTTAAGTAGATTCTTGTCTTGTGTTTTACTACATTACATGAGATGTGAATCTACAAGAAAGGCTACATGCGACCCCTTCTGCCTCGGCCTAACGCTCCACCACAAGGTTGAGACTTCACCATATCTTCCAAGGCCAAGCCCCCTTTCTTCACCCTTCTCCCACCTTCTCATTCTTGTAAACCAACCCACAGTACAAAGGCAAAAAGTGGATACATTGTAGGCACACCTGGAATATGATTTGTACAGAGAACCACCTGAAAGACAAGCATTAACTTAATATATGATCCTAAGAAAAAAATTGTCAGATGACACTGTGTCCCTTCAGAATTCCAGCACCTGAGCCAACAACCATACATAAATAATAACTCTCTGGGAGTGTGAGTTACCCCCATAATAAAAATGGTGTCTCCCATGCACCCTCTAAGCCCCGAGTCTATAGGTTTGGCCCTGATCATTTACTAGAACCCTTACTCTCCATAGGGCTTTCCCAAACAATTCAAGCTTAAAATGGGGAACCAAATTATCAACATGTAGAGGAAACAAAATGAGAAAAAATTGGAAACCAATAAGTATTCCCAAGTGAGAAAGGATGTTTCCAAACGAGATAGAAATCGAAATTACATAGTTGAGAAGGCCAATATTGCTAGTCACAAAAACTGCTAATTTAACTAGTGTTTCCTTTCCTCTTAGGATGTGAGGCTTATCACGAGTAGAAGCCCCCAACCTAGGACACAAATATATCATTATAACATACCAGAATTTATACGCTAACCTCGAATAGAGATATGCAATAGTTGGGTATACCTCTTGCATTCTCGATGTCGCGAACATGTAAACATCAAAATTAGGCTCCCTAAGAAGCAAAGGAGCCGAGTTTATACACTGGATAGATGGTCTTAACTCGATCTTCACTCCAACCCACTATAGGCGCTGAGGGTTACCAACCTTCACATCATGGATCTGCTATGATCTATGATGATTCATTTTATCACAGTGAATAAGTGTGTGAGGGTGTGGGGGATACCACCCACCATCCCAAAGTAATAAAGGCCTTGTCATATTAATCAAACCCAAGCGGTCCTCCACTTATTTCACATCCAGATTAAGGATTCTTATTAGGAGCCAAGTCTTGGTTCATAATTAAAGTCAATTGGTCCATTCCTTCTTCCCTAATCTCACTTATTCAAGGCTTTGTTTCCATTGCGGCGGACGTGCGAGGGGATGATATATTCAAAATATTGAATAAGTTCACTAATATCCTGGATCAATTGAAAATTCCTATAGTGTTTACTAATACTTTCCCACTAGGACCCCTGGTTAAGCTTTTTAATAGTATCAATGAATAGAGGGAGTCACCTTCCACCACCATTTTTCTAAGTGCTTCCCTTCTGGATATTATCAATCCATGTTTAACAACATTAAAATCAGCTTCATTGTTACTTGCATGCCATAATCGAAAGCATATATTCGGACAACCCGACCCTGCGAGTCCTTAATGACCCCTCCAAAGGTCACATCTCCAAGGTTACCTTTGGAAGCCCCATTGAAGTTTAGCTTGAGAAAACCATCAGTGGGGTAGGAGAAGCGAGAAGAGGATTGGCCGGGAAGCATCTTTAACTTCCAGGATGAAGGTGCCAGCATTTGCAGAGATAATTTAAGAGTAGATAGTATCCACGCTTATTGGGGGGGAGACCTTCCAATTACCAAAATGCCATTTCATTGCTGGTATATTTTCTCTTAAATTTTGGACTACTCCTTTCCAGATTTCCAAGTGTGACAATTTCTGGTCCTTGAGAATCCTGCTGTTCCTTTCCTTCCATACTACCCATAATGTTAATTTTTTCAACTATGGTAAAATTCCACCTTGGACATCTCAAATGACTGAAATAAGGATTGTATTAGATTCCTCTTTTTGAGAGGACCAAAATCGACATAAAGATCACCCAATTTTATTAAGCGGAAGTTGAGTTACAAATGATTATATTCATACATGTATTATGGAATGTGTCAGCCCTAACCACATGAGTAATTGCTTGGGTCAGCCTTAACACCAAGTGAACCCTCAGGAAAGCCTATAAATAGAAGATACCTCAATATCATTTAGACATAATTTCTCTTCTCCTTTGTTTTGGCTCACACAAGTTCATCAAAAGGAGTTCACACAGGGTCTGAAATTACAGGCGAAAGGTTCGCTCTAGGTTAGGGTTTTTTGGATCTTGGTCACTAGCAAAAAACAAAAAAATTCCATCCTTGGTCACAAGCATAGAGTAGGAAAGAGAATGACTCTGTCTCTCTGGTCACTCAGAGAACTTTTAGTGAAAGTGACTTTGGGTTGAGAGGTAGATCGAAAGGTTCCAGTCCTCGATCACTCATACAAGGTAGCCCTAGGAGCAACCCTGCCATCTTAGTCTCTCACACAACATCAGTAAGGGAGTGACCATGCCATCTTGGTCACTCACACATCAATGGTAAGGGAGAAACTTTTGGTTTTAGCTATTCAATGCCATAGTCACTGGCATCAAGACCTCCTGAGAGTGACCCTGCAGTCACAGTCACCCAAATACAATGACAG
Organism: Pinus taeda; assembly: GCA_000404065.3. Classification (NCBI taxonomy): domain Eukaryota; kingdom Viridiplantae; phylum Streptophyta; class Pinopsida; order Pinales; family Pinaceae; genus Pinus; species Pinus taeda. Next base: position 5,532 of record APFE030947354.1, on the reverse strand, counting down.
AGAGAGAAACCAAGGAGATTTAGTCACACACAGTCAGTCATGATGAGGGAGGCCAAAGTTCAAATCTAAGATTTGACATACTGGATTCAATTGACTTCAATGATATGGTAGATTTTGGTTTCTCTCTGCTGTCATACAAGATTTGTAGGTCTATAGATTTGATTTTTTAGTTTTTCTTACAAAGATATGTATTGGGCTCATTAACAGTGACAATATTATACAGTAGTTGACATCAGTTTTTGAAAACACATTACATCCATCAGTATGAGGGTTCTGATTCCTAGCATGATTAGATCTGTTTCATAGATGTCATTATTGTTTTGCTACATAAACAAAGTTATGGATCATTGTACTCTCTTTTGCTGCATCATTTAATGATGATCTAAGAAGAAGAAAATTTGCAAAGGTTTTCGCCATACTGGGTTTTTCATTGGTCTTGGACCAATCCAAGTGTCTCTATATGTGTGCATGCTTTTCTTCTACTATCCATTTTATATTATGTTGCATTGATAATGATGGCGATGTTGTTTCTTTCTATGTAATTGCATATGCTAATGTATTATGGTGTAGATCTAAATAATGCAATGATGGTATGTTGTGAACTTAATATATTAATGATCAATGCAAATATCATAGCAAAGAACAATGTCTCCCTAATAAAATTTAACATGGTATTAGAGTTGGGCTAAAGAAAAGTCATGGAGATCACCCTGATGATGACAACATTGATGGAAGCAAGAAGAGGATGGTGGAGACCTAAAAGAATTCTAGGGTTTGAAAAAAGCCCTAGGCATCTTGTTGATTAGGGTTTTATGGATTCTATGAGGTTATGGTTGAGGAGAAAACCCTGGTTTATGGAAAATACTTGAGATTTTATGTATGAAACTCTAGCATGGTCTATTTGAATCATTTGATGAAGATTCGATAAAACCCTATATGGGATAACCCCTGGAAGATTTGGTTGGATACTTGAAGACAACATTGGTATATGGACCATGGACATTGATGGCTCTTGAAGATTGGTTCAAGAGGGAGAGGATCGCCTCTCATTGAAGATAAGTATTTCTTGACTTATGATGCTCCTTACATGTTAGACATATGGATTTGATGATTATGTTTATTTCTTGTACTTCTTGCATATGTACTTGAGTATATGGATGTTTCTAACCTCCTCGGTGAGATGAGATGTGTAGATCCTTCTTGAGGATCATTTTGAGATGTAGATCTAGAAAGAGATAAAGAACTACTTGATAAAAAGATGACAAAGTGCTTCAAGAAGCCTATGACTACTAATTATGTGCTCAGGTATTTGAATACCACAAGATATGCATGGTATGTTGTGTTTCAGCTATTGGCTCGGTAAGCCCTAAGGTATGATGAGAACGCCTCTTTATTTAATGACTCATACATGCGTATAAAAGTGACTTGGATATATGTCTCCTATGATGAAATTATGAACTTGGTGTTGAACATTTTGACCTTGAATTCTATGAGGCTATTTAATGTCGATATATTGCTACTCTTGATGTTTGGCTATCATCTATGATTTATCTGTTAGATATCTTGATCCTATAAACATGGCGAGCACCATCGCTCTAGAAACTAATACTCTCAATACTTATCATGATGGATTTCATATAGAAGGATAGTTCATTGACTCCTATACATGAGTCTGATGGTAATGATTACGATAAACATGATGAAAGCACATGGAAAGAGTGATTGACACTCTTGTTGAATGACCTAATTTGATCTCATTGGTCATGAAGAGCATGATAACCCTTATGTGAGACGTATAAGTGTAAGATTGATATTCCATATCTCTTACTTCCTGTGGTCTTGTCTTGATGGCATATGGTTAATTTGAATGTCGTAAGTTGATCGAGTGACTTGATAGAAAGTGTTATTGTGTTCATAATATTCGAGATCTATCTATTGCTTTGAATCTAAACTTTGATGAAAGATTGATGTCATGATGTTGATATCCATATGTTTATGATCTAATAGATCTACTGTTGCATGAATCTACTAGAGACATGTTGCTTACATGAATGAAGATGAATGATGTAGATCCCCAGTCAAAGGGAGAATCTCTTCTCAATATTCTTAGCCTTATTACTATCTGTATTATGTGTTGCTGAAGTATGATTTATGTGCATATGACAGTATTGATCTGCAATAGAGTCTTAGATCTAAATCTCGTGCAACAATTAGGGTTTCTGCTCCAGACACAGTCATAGACCTAGGATATTCCGTCCCTGGATGCACATATGCTAAGGCCTTGACATCGTCCAAGCAGATAAAGTCACTCTCATGCTAACCTGAAAGGAGTGACTAGAGGTTTGACTTTTTTTTACCATCATCTGAAGTTTTTTTAAGCTATTTGAACTCTGAATCATGATGTTCCTCACATATTCTGCCAATGTTAACTGATTTATGAAGTTGTTGAGTTAAATTATTGATCATATAATGAAGTATTGTGCATGAAATCAGATGGCCACCTGGAAGATGTCAGTACCACAGATGTATTATAGATAACAACAAGATATGCTAGCAGGAAAAGATTGAATGCTTGTCATAACATGAACATGCAGATTGAACTTGTGTTTGCAGGTGACTGAGACATACATATAGATATGTCACTATGTTGGCATAATTTGGTATCACTAGTAAATCTGAAAAGTGTTTTGTCATGATGCTTGACAATAACCTTGAATTGATGATTGAGATGTGATTTTACAATAGATCTCTCTATAATAGTAATTTGGACTTGACTTGATGTCTAGTGATTTGACTTGATGATTGTTGATTTTCCTTGATATCAATACTATGTGGGCATGATGACGTATGTAGAAATTGGCCTCCTTGTTCTTAGCACAATGGTTGAAGTAATTATAGTTGTGATTCAACATGAAAGTGGACCCTGCATGAATCATCCTTGATGTATGAATTTGCACCTAGTGACAGGATGACTTGTATTATGATTAGGATAATGACTTAATCAAGTTTAAATTGATAATGGATGACTTGTTGGCATGATGAAGTCATGAATTGATATGAGCTCCACCTGTCTCCTAGTTGAAATTATTAATACTATGATAATGATGACTTTGATAATGGACGTGATCTAGCTTCTAAAATCTGATGAGTTGATTTTGTTGTTGATGGTACAACATTGAGTTATGTAAGGATAATTATGTTGGCTTATCAAGGCATTATGCTTAGAGCATTGTAATCCAGATATGTCTAGATTTGACACTTATTTGATGAAATCATGATGATTAATTCCAAGGTATGGCTTTGATATTGATTATGGTTTTGGTTTTATATCCTGATGGTCTACTTGTTATAGGTGATGAGCCTCTGATGATCTAAATTAGAGGGAGATGGCTTATGAAGTCTGAAATGATGTATCATGGCATGATGAATCAATTTCTGGAATTTGGGAAAGAAATTCCATATTGAAAAGCATTGGAAAATGTTTTTGAATAATGAAACTTGAAAATCCTTGGATACTCTAATTTGAAGTTCAAGATGTTGTTGAACTTGACATGGAATTCGATGGTTGAAGCATTGTTGTTCTGTTTTGAATATCCATCTGTATATGTATGATGTGCTTAGAACTTGAATAAATTCATGAGTGAGTTGCTTCACTTACATAGAGTTTCCACTGAGCATGCTTTGAAATATATGCATGAGGTATTCTTTTTTGAGAATGAGATATTTCTTCTATGATATGTATCTACATAGATTTGTTGTTGATATTTTATATTGTTGCTGATAAGCACATTTGAATGATGCTTTAGTATGTGATTTTCCATGATATCTTGGATGAGAGGTCCATAGCATGACCGAGGTTGTTCATGTTGTTGCTAACATGGATAGCTGTGAGGCAAGATACAAAATCTCCTTAGGGAGCTGTTTGAGCATGATTTGGATATGCCATGGATACATTGTGATGATCCGATTGGCGATATGTCTGAAATTTATAGTTGGGATTGAGATACTCTCATATATTGAGATAGTGCAGATGTGTGAGACAAACTTAGGCTTATGGTTTGAACCTCCTTGAGAGGGAGGATGATTATGCTATCCTTTTTGTGATTCATATGATGACATATGATCTGACATGATATTCAATTTGATGTTTTCTATGAACAGGAAATAACTACTACTGAGACAAGCTAATGATGAGAGTAGCATTGATCAAGGTAATTGAGAAAAATATTCCTACCCTTCTTGAGATCCTAGGGTGAGGAATTGAGATCGATGGATCCCGGGGTTAAGGGAACTCTGGAAAATAGGGCATTACCCTATCTATTACCCAAGGTTGAAGAATATTTCTCCCCTATATTTATAGGGTTGGAGAATGCTTCTCCCCTCTTAGTCTTTGCAGATTATACCCCAGCTGGCATCATACCCTCAAGAAGGCCAGCTTGATGGGAATACCACTCCTCATTTTGACCAACGACTTGAGAGTGTACTTGGGGTGTACAACCCAATTCAACTATGATGTAGGTGTTCTACCACATGACTATTCTGGGTCATTGATGGGAAGATCAGTAGGAAATAGGATGGGTTGAGATAACCCGATATGATTCTGGGTTTAGGGTAAGCTCCTTGATGAAATTCCACAGTCGAGGGTGTACTCCCATGTGTGAGGAGTTATCCTATTTGCCGGTATTGGTGGAAGTTATTTCTCTCTGATGTGGTTCTAGGTTGAGACGTTCTCCTTGATGATATGCTCCCCGATGACGATTGATGATGTTATTCCAGGTAGTAGCCTACCGACAGATATTCCAAATAGAAGCTTGATTGGATAAAGTGTGGTAGCTTAAGCTCTCCCCCAATAACAAATTCTTCTTCTTCTAGATCCGAGAATGTTCAACATATGAGTAGGAAAAATCAAGTGATAAGCAAGAATAAGCAAAGGATAAATTAAGATGTACAATGATGATTTGTGATGATCAAACACTTGATATGGACATGGAATGATTATACATGGAGAGATGATATGTGATGATTCGTGATGACACTCAAATATTCCAGAATAGAATATTGTTCGACGGATAGATATTGGTAGGTGGAATTCTCTCTAGTTGAAGGGGAGTGTTAATTTTTGCAACTACGGTGATATTCCACCATGGACAACTCAAATTACTAAAATAATGATTGCATTTGATTCCAGTTGTTGGGAGGACCAAAATTGACCTAAGTATCACCCAATTTGGTTAAGCAAAAGTTGAGTTATGAATTATTTTATCCATACATGTATTATGGAATTGGTCAGCCCTAACCACATGAGTAACTTCTTGGGTCAGCTTTAACCCCAAGTGAACCCTAAGGAAAGCCTATAAATAGAAGATACATCAAGATCATTTGGACACATCTTCTCTTCTCTTTTGTTTTTGTTGGGTGTGGAGCCTGATTATCTTCTATATTCAAAATTACCACCACATTGGAACCCAGTTCAAAATGGGGGCGGTAATGCCACCCGTAAAATATTCGCTGCAGGGGGGTTCCAGGGGGGGG
>APFE030947352.1:0-12617 GCA_000404065.3 Pinus taeda | reverse complement strand
TGTATATAAGAGTGTTAGGGTAGAAAAAATAGGGATTTTTTCATTGAAATGAAGCAAACTCTAAGAAAACCAAAATCACGACGAAGAACCCTAGGAGAGGGATTTCATCATTTTCTAAAGGAAAATCACTGCATGAGGGTAGATGAGAGGCTATAATTACTTGATGGAGAGTCTATGGAACCTATAAATTACCAAATGAACCTTGTTGTGGCTTCCTTTAACCTCCAAACCAAAATTGTGGCGAGTTGTCCAGAAACATAGTGCACTTGGGCAAAAGCACAACGTGCTTGCCGGCAAGGGCTTGGTGATGGAAAAAGCAGAGTTTTGAAGGTTGAGGTGAAACTCAATGGTGGAGGATAGCTCTAGGAAAATGAAATGAAGTGTTTGAATGATTAGATTGTCTCTTTATAGTTTGAAAGTTGATTTTTTCTTTTAGTGATTATGTGAAATCACATTACTTTTGAGAAATGACATGATGAGGTAGTGTATTGTAGCTTTATTGCTCTTTTTGGAAAAGTTACATCTCCATGTGGGGTGAATGTACCTTTGAAAAATTTTCCCTAATTACTGATTCCCATGATTGTGCCTATGGTGATGACATGACTCCCTACATGACTTTTGATGACATGATCTAATGATGACACCAAGTGCATATCTTAAACCATGATTTGGAACTTTGAACCCTTTAAAGTATGCATGTTTTTGATTTGATGACCAAAATGATGGCCAAGGCACTCAATTGATGACCTATCACAAGGAATGGGGATATGACCATGATGAAATTTTATGACCTTGAAAACAGAGGGAGTAGTAATAATACCTAGACACTGTCCAATGACCATTTGACAACTAGGAGATGCCAAATTTAATTTGAAACTATAACAATTTGATCTAAGACCTTATCAACTACATGAAAGAGTACATTTGATCACTGAAACTACATGAACACTAACATTGGCTCCAGCTGGGGATGGAATCTCCTTCAGGAGGTGTCAAGAACACCGTAGATCAGGTAGCCTTATCCATTGGTCGACGAAGTCAAAATAAAACACTTGACACTCAAATGACTGACTAACTAAACTTAAGAAAAACTGAAACTAACTTGACTTGACTTACATATGGCAACAGACCATAGGGATCTTAGGTCCTTCACCTCAAGCTTCAAATCTTGATGATAATCGCCCACTCGTTGAAGATATATATACAATTATGTGAAATGATCCATCCAATGTAACCAATCCAGCAAATGGCTACTTAATTGAATCTTGCTCACACTTTCCTTGAGCAAGTAGAAAAAACAAAAGATAGGCAATTCAAAGTGTCCACTGAACATGGGCTCATGATCCATAAATACAATAAAATTCATATTCCCATATGGTTGCAACAAATCACTAAAAGGATTCTCAATAATCTGAAACGTTATCCTGTCTTGAAATCCAGTAGAAATGCAAGCACTTCGTTCATTTTCCAATGCAAAATGTTTTTCTAAATGAAACAAAACAATATTTTCATCAAGTTTTTCACTTGCATCATGAAAAGGAGAAGCGTGTTCTTGAAAATGTGCATTTAAGGCAACCAACTTCTCAACAACATAAGTGTTCGCATGCACAAAATCCTCTTCTTCAATAGACTCTTCGTTTTCTAAACCTGGAGGAAGATATCCATAGGCAAGAAACTCTAAAACAACCTCTTCTTTTCCACTACTTTCCTGCAACTTATGATGGTCAATTTGAAGCATAACATCCTCAAAATCAGAAATTACACACATATCTCCATGAAGGAACGGATTCATGAGTAATCCTTCACGTGAATCTGAATTAAGAGCTTCTAAAGCAACATATTCATCAAATATTTGGAAAATATTACCTTCAATGCACTCTTCCACAACTGACACAAGAAGATGAAATTCTATGTCACATACCCTTTTAATCCCATCGTCTTGGGTTGTATTCTCATGCTACCGAAAATAAGAATTTTCAAAAGTATTTGTGATCTTCTTTTCCTCAATCATTGACCCAGAAGATGAATAAACCAATGGACTATCTATTTCCCTTTCTTGATTGGAAAAATTCTCATATTCTTGATCATGAAAAGACGAACAATGTTGCTGCAAATTATCATCAAATTCAGAAGCTAAATCATAATTGTCATCATTAAAGTCTTGCTTAATTTCATTTTCATCCAAGATAGAAAAAAAAATATTTCCTCTTGGTGATGAAAAGGGTTCTCGTACAAGACTTCAAGGATCTCTTCATCCATGAATTATTCATCATCATAAGAATTTTCTAGATTTTGAATGAAATCCTCAAAATTTTGACAATAATTCTCAACCAAACACAAAGAAGTATGAGATTCTCTATATTTGTTAAGAAATGCTATGTGAAAATCTTTTAGGGAACATAGACATGAAAATGGCAGTCCTTCATACCAATATCTCACTTTTCCTTCTACAGTAACCATGAACATCTTCATGAGACATCCTTCATGAAATTGAACCTTTAGCTTACGCACATGGATGTGAAATTTAACCAAGTGAAGAGCAGCATCATCTCCTTTCTTCCAATCTACACAAGGCATGCGATTTGGAAATCCCGGAATGTGATCTTGTTTTAAAGGAGCAAACCTTATAGATATAGAACTCATCTTGATTCCTGGATCCGGCTACTAGTGGAGTCTTCAAATCAGGTTGAAAGTTGATTGGAGTCACCAAGTGAATGGTTCAACCTTCATATGTGTTTGACCATTGTCCATCAACAAATCATATCTAAACTTGAATGATCTTTCCCAGGAAATATGAAATTGTTCGCTCCCTAGAAACGACACCAAAAATGTTAGGACTCCTCAGTGTCCCAAGGCTGAGAAAGGAAGCCAAGGAGGTAACCTCAAACCAACTTTGGACTTGGTAGCTAGCCCTACCAAATCAGAGAGGGCTCTTTAAAAAAAAATCACACATTCAATGGAAGTGACTTGATAATGTGTAGATCTTAGGCTAGTTATTCAGCTCATTAGGGTTTTTTAATGGGGTATGTTGGACAAAAGCACTAGGTCTGAGAACTAGTTCAAGTGTCCCAAATGATCAGTTTCAGAGATAAGATGGGGCAAGGTAGATACAATCGGTGGCACAAAGTAATTTTTTTATTGTAGTATGGTGAGAGAAAAAGAAGAAGCAAAATGAGCATAAACGTATGATTTCATTTGCCTAGAAGAGAAAACACTTATGTGAAAACCTCAAACAAAACAGAGCATTGATCATGAAATCTGCTTTAAACCTTAAGAGATAATCACCAGAAGAATATAAATGGATGCTAGAAATACATAATCATCAAATGCCTGAATAAAAATGAAGAAACACAATGCCACAAATCGCATCACAAGAATCCATGAAAATGCGTACAACTGCATATACTTCTGCAAAAATGTTTTAGTACACTAGTCCAAGAGATGAGCTTTAGGAATCCAACCCCCTCTATGAGTTCATTGTGAATACATATAGATGTAAAAAAACATTCCCCCTCTTAGGGGTTGAATCCTCCTTGCTAGGCACTGATTTCCTACTACTTAATCCCTACCACATTATGGGTAGTTAGAAACTACTTTCCTCTTTTACATAAACTGATTTGAATTTGACTTGAAAGAATTTAATTACAAAATATCCACTCTAACCATCATTATAATACTCAACTACATTAGGTAAAACTATTTTGACACTAACTACATTGACCAAAGTTGACGTTGACCAAGAAAAACTTGAAATCTAGCTTTCCCACAAAAGCGTAGTGAAATCCTCAGAAGCATATCTTGGTCTAGCAGAAACGGAGTGTGATCTTTAAGGAGGTTTTTTGGTGGCTTTTCTTGATCTCTGAGCTGAATTGATGGTTGGTGAAGGTATCTAAGGATGTCTAGAAGACCTTTGAAGCTTCAATCCTGCAAAAATCCACTGTCAAGGCACCTAAAAATCCAATCTCCCAAGACTACTCCAGAAGCACAGCGTGGGGTCTAGAATAGTGGCAGAAACATGAACATTTGCTAGATTTTTTACTTTTTCTTCAAAAATGTGAGCTGACACGAGAGACCAAGTATATATATGTGATTTAGAAGTCAAAATAAACCTAGATATGTGTTTCATTCCCCATTTGGATGCTCTAAGAAGAGATATGTGTTTCATTCCCCATTTTGATGCTTTGAGAAGAATCACGACGTGGCCACGTTGCATTTCTGTAGGGTCAAACTTATGGGTTTTATGCAAACATAGGGCTTAAAAATGGAGAAATATCTCTCTAACCATAAAACATTTTACAAAAATGAGATAGTTTTTTTTCTTTTCGCTATGTTATGAACAAAACCTTCCTCCAGGTTTCAAATTCCTTTCCCATTTGTTCAGCATACAAGTTTGAAGTTGGTCGCTAGAAATGCAGCGAAAAATTGAAAAAGCACAACGTGTGATAGTAGAAGCATAACGAAAGTTTGGAGAGTGATTTAGAGGCCTTCCCAGAGGATTTTTGGGCTACAAGTGGTATGGTTTGAAATATTATGATGTCTAATACACAATAGAGTCATCAAGCACTGCGAAAAACTACTCCAAACCGCTGAAAAACTGACTTGAATTCAAGCTTTCCAAAAGTGCAACAACTCTCTTGTAGCGATTGTATTTTTGGAATTAATCTCAAATAATAACACCTGTGCATAAAATGAAGGAGGTTTTATTTATTTGGTCTATTAGTGACAAAAACCTCTTTCACGTTTATAAATTCATCTTCATTACTTCAGACACTGATTTTGAAGTAAGATTATCCCTGTGCGCAACAAATGACCTCAAAACCCTAAAAATCATGCCAATCACCTATATTGATACCAAGAAGTTAATTCCTATTATGGTGGTCTTGTTCATATTGAAATTGGTGGCAAATAAATTGGTTAGCTCACAATGATATCCCACCTCTTGTGCCTTCTCACAAAACCCTAGGCAACCTACTTGTTCAAATGGTTTTTTGATAAATTATGAAGCATTAATCTCTTGCATATGAGTTGGCTCATCTCTGGAGACATGTCCTCCATTGTTGTACTTCTTCTTTTCACTAGCCATGTTTTTGGTTTTCTTGGCATAAAACCCTAGTTTGATAGAATGGAAGGGTAGGGTTTAGGATTGGAAAAACAAGGGAAAAAGGGAAGCTAGTTTGGGGAAGGAAATGGAGGGGATAGGGATTAGGGAAAATTATAGGGAAATTACAGGGCTAGGGGTAGATGTTAGGGATACTTAGGAAGTGGAATTTCTTGAAATGGGTGAGGGAAATAGGGGAAAATCCAAAAACACAGTCCACACTGAGAAATGAAGCAAAAGCATAGCGTGGGCTAGGGTTTTTGGGGAAAATGATGGAAATGGAGGAGATGAGTGTGGGAAATGTTTGGGGGAGGTGTATTAAGTGTGTATAAGGGTGTTAAGGCATACAAACTAGGGATTTTATCATTGAAATGAAGCAAACACTAAGAAAACCAAAATCGTAGAGAAGAACCCTAGGAGAGGGATTTCATCATTTTCTGAAGGAAAATCACTGTCTGAGGATTGATGAGAGGCTATACTTACTTGGTGGAGAGTCTCTGGAACCTCTATATTTCCAAATGAACCCTATTGTGGCTTCCTTTAACCTCCAAATCGAAAGTGTAGTGAGCTATCTAGAAGCATAGCATGCTAGGGCAGAAGCATAACGTGCTTGCTGGCAAGGGCTTGGTGGTGGAAAAATTAGAGTTTTGAAGGCTAAGGTGAAACTCAATGTTGGACAAGAGCTCTAGGAAAATGAAATGAAGTGTTTGAATACTTAGATGGCCTCTTTATAGCTTGAAAGCCGATTTTTTCTTTTGGTGATGATGTGACATCACATGTACCTTTGAGAAATGGCATGATGAGGTAGTGTACTACAGCGTTATTTCTCTTTTTGGAAAAGTTACATCTCCATGTGGCGTGAATGTACCTCTGAAGATTTTTCCCTAATTACTAACTCCCATGATGGTGACTATGGTGATGACATGACTCCCTACATGACTTTTGATGACACCAAATGCATATCTTAAACCATGATTTGGAACTTTGAACCCTTTAAAGTATGCATGTTTATTATTTGATGACCAAAATAATGACCAAGACACTCATTTGATGACCTGTCACAAGGAATGATGATATGATCATGATGACATGTTATGACTTAAAAAATGGAGGGAGTAGTAATAATAGCTAGACATTGACCAATAACCATTTAACAACTAGGAGATGTCAAATTTAATTTGAAACTATAACAATTGGACCTAAGACCTTATCAACCACATGAAAGAGTACATTTGATCACTAAAAATACGTGAACACTAACAATATGCACCTTAATTCCATCAATTAGTTTTACTGAATTTCCTGTAATAATTAAGTCATTAATATACAAAGAAATCAGTACTATAGGCCCCTTTACATCCAATTTGGTATATAGATTTGGATAAATTGTACTTCTCTTAAAACCTTGTTGAAGAAATAAGGAATCTATCTTCTCATACCATGACCTAAGTGCCTACTTCAACCCATACAAAACTTTCTTTAATCTTTAAACTAAGGGTTCCTACCCCTTTTTCATAAACACTTCAAGTTTTTTTAAATACACCTCCTCTTTTAAATCACCATTCATAAAAGAAAAATTTACATCTAATTGGTGCAAATTCCAATAGTACTTTGTAGCTAATGCAATTAATAATCTAATAGTATTTAGTTTAGCTATATGTACAAATGTTTCTGCATAATCAAATCCCTCCTTTTGTGAGTACCCTTTTGCCACCAATCAAGTTGTATATTTATCTATATTCCCATATGCTTTAAACTTGGGTTTGTACAACCATTTACATCCTATGGGCTCTTTACCTTTAGGAAATTCAGTCAATTCCCATGTTTTGTTTTATTTATAGATTCATATTCTTTCTCCATTGATTTTCTCCACCCTTCATGTTCATTAGCTTCATTAAAACTCATGGTTTATATTACATTCTAAACACTAGTCATGAGGGCATACTCCTTATACCTTTCAGGTAGGCAAATCTACTGAGTAGATCTCCTTCAGACTTCATTTTCTTCACTCCTATTCTCTTAAGGTACTTCTCAACCTATAGGTGGGCTCTAATTGTTGGTGGTGTCCATATCACTGGATTCTTCCACAATCTTTTGTCACTCATTATCGTTTATTTTTCTTCTGCTTTATTGTTTTCAACTTCAGGAAGGATGTGCCACTTTTCATAACTACTGTCCTCATTGCCTTCATCTTCCTTCTCATGGAAAATTACATCTCTACTTGAAAAAACTTTGTGATTAGAGGGATCAAACATTTTATAAGCTTTAAATTCTTAACAATATCCTACAAAAATACATTTAATAGCTTTAACATCAAACTTCTTTCTATTCTGGTCCAGAATATGTGCAAAGGATTTACACCCAAACACTCTCAAATGATGAATTGTTGGTTTAAAAACATACAAGGCTTTGAATGGGGTCTTAAGATCAAGATACCTTGTTATAATTATATTCTTTAAATAAACAACAGTACTAATGTCCTCTGCCCAAAAGTCATTTGAGAGGTTCTTACCTTTCATCATACTTCATCCACACTCCACCAATGTTTTGTTTTTCCTTTCCATAACACCGTTCTATTGTGGAGTGTTGGATGTTGTAAATTGCTGCACAATTCTATGAACCTTGTAGTATTTAACGAAGTTCCCCAATCTGTATTCTCCCCTTTGATCTGAACGAAGGTTCTTTATGAAATTCCATGTTTTCTTCTTTGTCGTGTTTTTATTTCTTTGAAATAATCAAAGACATCAGTCTTTTTCTTAAGGAAGTACACCCAAGTTTACCCTGTGAAATCGTCAATGAATAACATAAAATAATAAGCACCTCCTAGGGATCTGGTCTGCATGGGTCCACAAACATCATATGAACAAGTTATAATACATCTCTTCTTCTCCTAACAGAATTAGAGGGGAATTCATCTCTGTGAATTTTTCCTAGTGCACAACCTTCACAAGAAGTATAATCATTCTTTAACATAGGGAGTCTTTCAACCATTCTTTGTTTTTGCAACAACAACAAAATGATAATTGATATGACCATACCTATGATGCCAAAATCCTTCTGTTGACATAGTTGTAGAATTCATTGCTTTATGACTCTTGCTAGTGACATCAAGCTTGTACAGTCCTCCAACTCTTACTCTTGAAACAATAGGTTTTCAATTATCCAACAAATCTTTCACTATACAATGTGTTTTGAAGAATTCAACCTTCAGATTATGATCTTTAATTGTGGACACAAAATCATATTGTTCTTGATCCCAGGCACATACATAATATTATGAATGCACCTGATACTGCCATTTGGTGAAGTCACTGGAATATCTCCGTGTCCCGTGATCTGATGTGCATATTCATCTCCAAGATAGATGTTTCCGCCATTACTTATTTCCTTGAAGTTTTCATACTAGTCCTTATTGCATGTCATGTGAATCAAAGCTCCAGAGTCCATAAAACAAACATTAACATTATCAGTTTCAGCAGAAAATGCAACATTAGACATAAACAAATTATGATTTTTAAGATCAGAATTCAGGCCTTCTCTTGCAAAATGTCCTTAATGTCTTTTGTCTTTATTATGTCTAGCTTCATCATGTTTCTTCTTATAATAGTATCTGGAAAGATGCCCACTTCTACCACAATAAAACATTTCATTCTAGAGTCATTTTTAACATATGACATACCTTGATTTGATTTTGGAAACAACCTTTCTTGAGATGAACTTCCACCTTTACATCCTACTCCTTTTTTTCCCTTTGAAGATTTTCTTCTTTGTCACAAGTGCCAAGTTTTGATTCTGATACTTAAAATTCTTGTGCCTCTCTTCTTCCTACATGAGTATACCTGTCAATTCCTCAAAATTTGGTGCTTTCTCCCGTGCTGCAAGATTTGTAATAAAAATATGATGATCCTCTGACATTCCATTTAATGTGATTGTCACAAGATCGGTATTAGGTATTGATTATCCTATATTGCCCTATTTATCTTTCAAATCTTTAATTATGGAAATAAAGGCACTAACAGATTCATTCTCTTCCATTTTAATATACATGAGCTTACTCTTTAGAAAGAGGACTTGATTTATATTTTTAGTTTCATACGACTCCTTTAATGTATCCTAAGTTGCATTAGAGCTCTGACAATCTCGAATATAAGGAATTATATTATATTTCAGGAACATTCTTAATAATACCTTTGCTTTGTTCTCTTGCTTCTCCCAACCTTGAATCGATGCAGTTGTCGAGCCTACAATAGGTTTTGCCTCTTCTCCCTTTTTGATGGTCCAAGCACCATATCCTTCCAACAATGTATGCAATTTGAATTTCCAATTAATATAATTGGATCCAACCAACTTATTGGCCTCATTAAGATATGTTTTTGCAAGTGGATTTTCCATCTTAATTGGGAGTTCCAACCTTCAACAACACTTAGCTTCTTACTCTACACTTCACGAGTACCAGCAACAACTCCCAATATAATTGTAGGAAAAAAAGATCTCTCATAAATATCCACAAGATACACAATTGTAACTTTAGAATTACAAAAAAAAAAATCAACCTTTAAAATGGAATTCACCCATTGTTTTAATGAAATTTATCACACCCTTAAAACCATATATATGCTACGAAAAAAAATATGTTAAAAGTAAAAAATATGGTTGATCACCATATTACAAATTCCATATAATAAGTCAGCATTTCCAAATTTCCTTTTTCCATAATCTAAAGACCAATGCTCAACTATTCCAACTGGCCAAACTGACCTGACGCTCCTCTTGATACTAAGCTCATGCTTCATGTTGCAGAATTCTGGTGTTTCATAAGTTTTCGCTCTTCGACGCACTTTCCTCCTTGTGGACAGAAGTACTGATCTAAACAAAACAAAATAAAATAAAATTAATGATCACCAACTCTGACTATGGTCAAATCAACTCCTCTCCAGGCTCAAGCTACAAGTCACTCACGCAAAATTGGAATTGAGCCACCAACTATACCACTCGACTCGACTCAAATTAAATCAAGCCTCAAACCTCAAATCACTTACTTGTCTTTTGTTTGCTACGACACTCCATATCCAGCGCCAAAGCTCCACGTTGGCTCACCACTGGCAATGATTCTCTGACCTCCATTAGAAGATCAACCTCTTTAAGAAACAAAGTCAACAGTTTATGAGAAAAGTTTTTGGGCGTAAATCACATAATAGAACATTACGCTGAAATTTTTTTCTCATAAACTTGATATGGATTACAAAAGCCTCAATTCAACAAAAGTCAACAGTGGTTGGTAATCCAGCTCACTAGTTGTTCCATGTTTACAACGCTGGACCCTTCACAATGTCTTTACCATTGGTGGCCACTTCAGAAAACAATAGCATGGGCTTCAAAAAACATTCATGTTGCTAGCTATACACTTCAGATTTCCACGTAGGTAGCTGGAAATGATTTACCACATTAGTTTTACTGCATGTAGATCACTCAATGCTCAGGTTAGTGTCCAAACACATAATAAACCTTCCAACAGCCCACGCGGATCAGCTGCCACTATTGGCCATTCTCACATCCACAAATGCCCACGCAAATCAACAAGCTCTCATCAATGAGCCTCAGCGATCATACTTGGGTGTGCAGTCATGCTCAGTGCCCAACGTTAATAGCACACCAATCTAGCGCACGTGCCACAGTCAATAGTTCCACAGACCCAACCCTCATTGGCTCTAACACCAATTAAAAAAAATAGAGAGATAAAACTAATGAATAAACCCCACAACACTCAAGTGGGGAGCCCCTAAGGTTACCACAACGTTGCCTTCACATTAAGTGAAGAAACAAAAATTACATGTCTTATACAAATACATTTAGTTAGGAAGATGAAACAACCTCCTATGTCGTATATAAATGCATTTAGTTAAGGAGATGAAACAACTCCTAAATAATAAGATCTAATTCCTAATTACAACCAAAATCCAAACAACCTAACTATTCATTTCTCCATTATTTTCAAATTTAATTTTAATATCCAATCCTAGAAAGCAAAGATTATAAGGAATATGATATAGCCAAGATTAGAATATGATATTTGTGTAGTCATGTGCATTGTGCTGTTTACAGTTTTATTTAGAATATAAGAAATTGCTTATTAAAAAGTAATACTAACCTATATTGTTGAATGCATTTTATTTCCATTTTAATTTAAAAGTTCATTGTCGTTTCCATTTTGGTGGCCTCATGCTCGTTTTCTGTGGTGTTTTCATCCACGTTGTTTTTTTTCACTCAATTTTATGATAAAAAGGGTTAATCACATAATTTTCCTAACTTGGAGAATTTTATGATTAAAAGAGTTAATAAATTTAATATTGGGCAGTATTTTAGTGTGGAGTCAAAATATTATTTATTTAAAAAGGAATTTTGGAATTCCATCCATTTATAGATAACTTAAGTATCGTGTGATTGGCTAGTTTTACTCCCTTTGTAATTTCAAAACTCTTTAAAGTACAATAATGTACATAAAATGTTAGGATTAAAAATAATTAACACTGGTAAGTAGCACATTTGTCCATCAGCCCCTCCCACTAGTCGCTACCTTGTATTGTTCTCCATCTCGTAGCTATGATTTTTTGCTTTATTTATACCATGTAACTAACTTTTGACCTTTAGTAGATTTTTTTACGATTTTCAACAAACTTTTGAATTTTTGGTCTTTCTTTTATAATTTCCTTTTGAATTTGTAATGTCTTTCTAAAAAATGAATAGTCTATTTATTTTAAAGTAGATTTTGTGATCATTTTAATGGAATAATATTGAAATGGTTAGACTATAATAATGAGATTTATATAAATATAGTAGTTTTTTGTTTTTTTTAATATTTTAAATAAACAATATCTATTTTTATATTATAAAGAGAATAATTTTATAAGATTATTTAAAGCCATTACAATAAAGTTTATTATGTATTTTTTGGTGGAGTATAATAATTATTATTTAGATAACAAAGAGTCTTTCCAATTAATAAAAATAAACACCACTGACATATATGGTTATAATTTTATATTTAAAGATATTTTAACTTAATTTTTTATTAATTTAATAATCATTTAACTCAATGGCGTGCCAAATGATGAGACGTTGGGAAGCGTGGCGAGGGCTCCTCACCCTATGCCTCCTTCGTGACATTGGAAATGCAATCGTTTGGAAAGTGGATTCTATGCTGCAATTCATGAGGAGTAATTTTAGTTTATACGACAGCTTGTTGGTATTAACAACAACCTTAACAGTTGTGCTTTAGGGATCTAGATGGATGCTCACAAAACAACGATTAAGTACTCTATGGCATTTATGTGTTAAGATTGTAGTCGAGCATATTCTGGATTTCATCTCAAAGTGGATCCCTTTGTCATTGAGCTTGGGTCTTAGTGGGGAGCTTGTCAGGCGACTAGTTGTGTGGGAATTCATAAGGCAGAGAGTTTGAGCAATGGTGAAAGGAAGGTGGTGAGGAACAGTGCTAGCTTCGATGTGTGGGCGTTGTTTG
>APFE030947341.1:0-10660 GCA_000404065.3 Pinus taeda | reverse complement strand
GCTTCTGGTTTTTTGCTGCTTTTTCGCAGGCTTTTTCAATCTTCTGCTGTTCTCTCAAAGAGGCTTATGCTTGCTCTTCACTCCGTTGCTGTTATCTCAAAAAGCTTAGGCTTTTTCTTGACTCAAGTTGTTGCTCTCTCACGGAGTCTTATACAATTTCGTCTCTCTCTGTTACTCCTATGGAGTTTTACACGAGCTAAGTTTTGATACCATGACAAAAATATAAGAGAAGAGTTAAAGTGGATTTAGTTGAACTTAACTTAAATTAAATTAGGAAACTTGGAGAGACAGTTTTCACACCTAACAGATGATTGGAATTAGATTCTCCACCACTAAAGTGAAGAAAAATTTTGATTGATGATTGGAATTAAATTCTATAACACTAAGGTGAAGAAAAATTTTGATTGAGAATGTAAATATGATTTTGTATGATCCCGTTATCATGGCCGCATCTTCTGGCTCCGAAAACCCTCACAGTAAGAAGCGAATTTTTGGACTTATTCACGATGTAGCCTTTCTTGAATCTTTCCTCCATTTGGAAAGGCATGGACGAGCTCGCCTTCGAAGATACAGGGTTCCAGTTCTTGTCCGTAGCAAATTTGCTCTAGTTGGTTCATGTACGCGAGAGCAACGATCTATGTTCATAATGTTTATCAGAGTTTGTAGTTTGAAATTGATGCAAGGGCTCTAGAGCATGACACCCGTTCACATCTATTAAGAGATTTACGAGACTTGTGTTTGTTGATGGTAAAGACAAGGAATAGATTTGGGGAGAAGTGGTGTGAAGAGAAACGAAAGAAAGACCATGGAGCACTCATCCAATATATGCCCTGCATTATGCTTTTCCATCATTCAAAAATGTGACAGATATGGTATTACAGTTGTCACTGCGACTTACAAAGATCTAGGTGTTGCAATGCATTTCTGTTCAGAATTTTAATCGTTGTGTATAAGAGAGAAGCCTGCATCCGTCTAAGGAAGAGGAAAATTGTGTTCAGAGGAGCCCTAGTATTCAAGGCCCATCCCCTTATTTGGGCCTGTGTGCCACATTGGGGATTAGAGAAGGAGCTACTAAATGAAGACATTGTATTTGTGAGCCACATTGGGGATTAGAGAAGGAGCTACTAAATAAAGACATTGTATTTATGATGCAGAAAACAATTTTTGATGAATTTCTTCTTTTCTATAATTAGGTTTCAAATTCTCTCTTGATTATTCCTTTAGAAGTAGGTGTCGGATCTCCCTCTATACTTCCTTTATAATGTTGTGACGGACATAGCATTTTCTATGTGACTTGTTAACCCTCTTTTCAGATATGATATGGGGAAACTTTACTTTCACTGTACAGCAACTAGTATTGAAATAAACTATTTTTGATGAAAAGAAGAAGAAGATAAAAATGGAATGTGGATGTTCATTACAGGTTTCCAATGTTCTTGGCAATATTTTTTTCTGATTCAGGTCATCGGGAGAAGCTATGGGAAATGTGAAATTCTGCAAGTGTTGTACATTGCTTTGAGAAGAGAGCATTCGTTCAAACTCATTCTTGTTTGCACTAACATAACCTATCCCAACTACAAATATTTTAATAATGTCTCCAAGTTTGCTCCTGTTAAAATAAAATAATTACTCTTGCATGAGGAGTTGGCTAAACATAGTATTGAAGATAATGGAGAATATCCTAGAATAGGTAGAGTTGGTTCACGTAGCCTCAGGGTATGAATTAGTTTCTATTTCTTATGATGTTGTTCTAACTTCCTTAAAACCATGTATTCTATTTAATGTCTAATGTTGATGAACAATGTAAAGCATTCTATAGAGTCAAACTCTCCTGGTTCAAACTCTGTTTCGTAGAGCTAACTAGTGGGTTTTATTTTCAGTAATACAAACATTGCCATTTTTATCATGGTATTAGAGCGTCAGGGCTGAGGAGCCTGTACGTTGATTGGTGGGTGGTTCTTTGAACCGAAATCATCATAGATTTTGAGTGGACAACCGTGATGTTCACTATTAAATCGTCGCAGGTTTTGAGTGTATAACCGCGACGATCACTCTTACACTTCCAGAATTTTTTATTTTTCAATCGTCGCATTTTTTAGGTGTATAGCCGCGAAGGTCGCGGAAAATTGATGAAAAACTATGATGGTCCCTAAAATTAGGCGTATTTCAGCGACTAGTCTCGGATATTGGGAAAATATCAGCGACGATCGTGTAAATCAGAGAAATTGCAAAGGGAGCCAAGAACAAGGTTGTAGCTGTCAGAGACGCTGAGTGGGGAAGCCAAGAACAAAGTTGTAGCTGACAACAGGAGGTTGTCTAGAGGCTGAGAAGAAATCCACAGTGATCTGCGTGTTCGTTGCGAGATCGAATAACAGTAATCTGTCTCTATCACAAATCTGGGGTAAATTTAACATTTTTTTTACCTGTCAAGTTTTCTTTACTTCTAAATCGCCAAGATGAATAACAACATATTTGAAGCATGCATGAATGAGCATAACAGGCTCCATGGTTCCAATTATGAAAATTGGAAGTTTAAGAGGAAGGCTTTGCTAGAAGCATAGAGTGCTTGGCAGATTGTGAATGGGGATGAGCCGAGGCTCGTGGATGGATTAGCATCGGTCCCAGATTGGGAGAAATGAGAAAGCAGAGCAAGGACAATGTTAAAGATGTCAGTGAAAGACTATATTATACTGCATATCAAAGAACGTAAGTCAGCTAACAAGATCTGGGGAATTCTGAAGGAATTGCACGAGATTAGAAATTCAAATCATCTTTTGTTTCTCAACAGTAAGATTTTGTCCATGAAGATGGAGGAGTGAAACGATTGCTTCATTCGTAGCAAGGATCAAGGATTTGGAAACTAAATTATCAGATATTGGTCATACAATGGACAATACAAACCTTGTGACCATTACAATGAATGGTGTTACTGATGATTATCATATGTTCATCACTAGGATCAATGCCAGAAAGAAGATCCCGCCATTTGAAGAGCTAACAAGTATACTGATGCAGAAAGAAGAGAGGAGATCGACTCTAAAGGCCCAGAGTGTTGATCTTGCATTGGTGGCAAGGAAGAACTTCTACAAAGGGAAAGGGAGTCCACAATAGCATCACGGAGCAAGTTCACATAAACGGCCAAATCTGGCACAAGGTATGAATCCAAATAAAAACTACTCTAAAACAAAATGTTTTTATTATGGAAAATTGGGTCATATTTCCAGGGAATGTAGGAAAAATAAATATGATGAAGAACAACATAAGTCAAAGAGACATGCAAGTCATCTCGGAAATAGTGATCAGGTGCAGAATTTGAGGTTGTTCATGGTAGATCTGATGAAAATGTTGATGCATGCATCTGGTATGTAGATTCAGGAGTGTCAACACACATGACAGGGAACATGCTCTGGCCGGAGGATTTTAAAGAGATCAACGAAGGTGCATAGATTTACCTAGGTGATGACAAAAGTCATCAAATCCAAGGATGTGGGAAAGTTTCTATCATTCTACCTTATGGTAATATTAAACAAATTTATAATGTAATGTATGTGCCTGGCATAACAAAGAAATTGATTTCTGTATCGATGATTACAGATCAAGATTTGAAAGTTGAATTCTTTAAATCTAACTATTACATTAAGGATCTGCTAGATGGAATAAAGGCAATTGCTACAGGAATCTGAACAGGAGGACTGTATAAGTTGGATGTGAGACTTGCATCGGTTCAAGCATTAGCAGCAATGAGCCTGACTACAGAAGAGCTTTGGCACCAGAGATTTGGCCACATCAATTACAATGATTTGCTATTACTACAGAGGAAAGAAATGGTAAGAGATTTTCCTATGCTAAAGCAAGTACATAATGATTGTGATGCCTATACTTTAGGAAAAATGGATAGAGAAGAATTCCCTATTAAAGTAGAAAGGAAACAGAGGGATGTATTGGAGTTAGTGCACACAGACCTTTGTGGTCCCATGCAGACAAAATCATTAGGAGGTGTAGTGTATTTCATACTGTTTATTGATGACTGTACAAAGTTTTCTTGGGTGTATTTCTTAAGTAAGAAGAGTCATACATTCAAATACTTTAAGCAGTTTAAAAATATGGTGGAAAGACAAACAGGGAAACATATAAAAATTCTCCATTCTGATCAAGGGGGAGAATAAAGGAAAGATGAGTTGATCAGATATTGTAAAGGTCATGGAATTTTGCAGCAATTTACAGTACCCCATACTCCACAGCAGAATGGAGTAACAAAAAGGAGGAACAGAACTCTGGTGGAATGTGCGAGAAGTATGTTGAAAGGTAAGAATCTTTCAAATGGTTTTTGGGCTGAAGCAGTGAGTATTGCGGTTTATTTAAAAATAGGAGTCCTACAAGAAGTCTTGAGTTTAAAACTCCTTTTGAAGCTTTGTATGGATATAAGGTTGCATTAAAAAACTTAGGAATATTTGGATGTAAAGCATTTTCCCACATACCAAAGGAAGATAGAAGAAAATTAGACTCAAAAGCCATCAGATGCACTTTTATAGGGTATTGTTCGTCATATAAAGTATATAGATTATTTAATCCCCCTACTCACAAGATCTTTGTTAGTAAAGATGTTAAATTCCATGAGCAAGATGGTGAAGAAACTGATGAGCACTATGATGGATGGGACATTCCATACTCTAAAGAAGGAGATGCAGAGAAAAATTAGGGTCAACAACAAACAAAGGCAGAGGATGAACAACAACAGCAGCAACAATAACAAAAACAATAGCAACAATAGCAATATCAACAACAACAACAACAACAGTAACAACAATAGGAAGAAATAAGGTTTGAAACCACCACCCACCACTCAGGAGATCAGGTAGGAAAGCTCAAATGCCTGCAAGATATAGGGAAAATGCATTTATAACTAGTATTATGAATGTTGTTGAACCATCTAGTTATAAAGAAGCAAATGAAAGTAATGAATGGAAAATAGCCATGGAACAAGAATATGATTCAATAATCAGAAACAACACTTGGGAATTGGTAGAACTTCCTAAAGGAAAACAAGTCACAGGTTCCAAATGGTTATATAAACCGAAAATTAATTCAGATGGAACTATAGAAAAACTGAAAGCTAGGTTGGTTGCAAAGGGGTATACACAAAAAGAAGGGATAGATTATGAAGAAACCTTCGCCCCTGTAGCTAAATTGAACACCATCAGAATGTGAATCGCCTTAGCTAGTAAGAAACATTGGATGATGCACTAACTAGATGTAAAGTTTGCATTTCTGAATGGGGAATTGAAAGAAGAGGTTTATTTAGAGCAACTGGAAGGGTTTGTCTCGAAGGGAAAAGAACATTTAGTTTGTAGGTTAAAGAAAGAACTATATGGACTAAAACAAGTTCCCAGGTCGTGGTATGAGAAAATTGATTCATTTTTTCTACAAGCTGGCTATCATAGAAGTAAGAGTGACCCTAATCTTTACACCAGGAAAGATGAACAAGGGTGCGTGGTGCTGATTTCATTATATGTAGATGATTTGGTAATTACAGGTGATGCTATATATCTAATTAATGAAATTAGGGAGCAGATGTCACAAATGTTTGAGATGAAGCATCTAGGTGAACTCAGATACTATTTAGGTCTCGAGATCTAGAGAGATTTAGGTCAAACATTTATATCTCAAGAAAAATATGTCAAAGGCCTGTTAGTGAAGTTTAGAATGGATCAGTGCAAGTATGCACCAGGTACCATTGCAGTGGAACATCAAATTGCAGTGTGAGGATGGCTCAAAGCGGCGGATGCAACACTTTATAGATAGCTGGTTGGGAGTTTAATCTAACTAACCAACACTAGACCTGATTTGGCTTATGCAGTCAGTGTGTTAAGCCAATTTATGTCTAATCCACTTGAAAGCCATTGGAATGCTGCGAAGAATGTTTTGAGGTATCTACAAGGTACTGTAGATTATGGAATTATTTACAGTGACTCTTCTGATGTTAGACTGGTAGGATTTGCAGATTTAGATTGGGTAGGAAATGTAGATGATCGCAGATCTATAAGAGGTTATGCATTCAGTCTTGATCTGGGGTGATCACTTGCAGCAGCAAGAAGCAGAACACAGTCTCCTTGTCCTCAGCAAAAGCAAAGTATCAAGCCATGTGTGTACCAATGTGCAAGGCGGTTTGGTTGCGGAGACTTCTCCAGGATGTTGGAGAAGAACAAACAATCGCAACAACGAATAGATGGTACAATCAAAGTTCAATCAAGCTGTCCAAAAATCCAATGTTTCACAAAAACATGAAACATATTGATACCCAATTCCATTTTGTAAGGGAGAAAGTGCAATCTAAAGAAATTCATCTGGAATATTGTAATACATGTGATAATGTTGTGGACTTTTTCACTAAGCCCCTTGGAAAAGTAAAATTTCAAATGTTTAGGGAGATGTTAGGCATATATGTGAACCCGTTAGCCATTAAGGTAGAGTGTTGAAGACAATGGAGAATATCCTAGAATAGGTAGAGTTGGTTCATGTAGCCTCAGGATATGAATTAATTTATTTCTTAGGATGTTGTTCTAACTTCCTTAAAACCATGTATTCTATATAATGTGTAATGTTGATGAACAATGTAGAGCGTTATGCAGAGCTAGACTCTCCTAGTTCAGACTCTCTTTCATAGAGCTAACCAGTGGGTTTTATTTTCAGTAATACAAACATTGCCATTTTTATCACTTAGAGAGTAAGTTAACTGAGTGATTGAGTGTTTGAGTGTTGAGTCAAGTCGAGTTAAGTGATAGATGACTTTGAATGTGTGATTGCATGTGGTTGCTTGTCAAGATATTTTACGCAAGTAGCTAGTTGGAAAAGGATAAATACCCTTCACCGGGTTCATTGTAAGCATCATGTTTTGTGTGATCAATAGAATAGCAACAACTCGTGTTTTGTGTGAATTCATGCTTTTTCTCCTCTGCCTTTCCAACAAATTGGTATTAGAGCGAGGTTACAAAGAGATCCGAAAAACATATTTGTAGTAATTTGCGTGAGAAGAGAGAATTCATATTTTCTAGTTAATAATGATTTTCTTATTCCGTTTTGCATGCAGACAGATTCTACTTGTGATTGGAAGCGTTAGAGGAGTAACGCGGCATTTAATTAACGTCAAAGGAGTAAGAGAGCCCGCAGCCGCAGCTTATGGAACCGTAATGTGTGAGTGATCTTTTAACAAAGCGAAGGCCGAAAGTCCAAGTAGGTAAAAGTACAAGTAGGTGAACTCGTTTGCATGGAAGTCTTAAAGACAACCCCAGTTTTGGCAGCTACTATAGCCTCCAGTTCTTTGGAGTGGAATTCGTAAGTTGAAAAAAGGTCAACCCAACCAAAAGAGAACACGGAAGAAGAAAAAAAATTCCAAAAAAATGTGAAGAGCAATTCACTCAAGCAAGTCACGTGGTAATATAAGGTTAAGTTTTTCCAAAGGATTAAGGTGAAGTTTTTTTATGAGACTTTTTAAAAAGTGTGAATGTGAGCTTTTTAAGTAAACTTTTATAAAAGTGTTTTTTGTTTCTATCTAAAAACTTTTTTTATATTAAAACTTTTTTTTATAAAAATAAGTAAATTAGGGTTTTATTAAAAAGCTTTGCAAAGTTTATAAAAGGATATTTTTTTTGGGTTTTCTAAAGAGAAATTTTTGGAGAAAGATGGCTTTCTCAAATTTCCAACCCCAGTTCCCACCATTTATAGGAAAATATTATGATGTGTGGGCCATTAACATGGAGACTACATTGCAGGCACATGATGTTTGGGATTATGTCCAGTTTGGGTTCTCAGAACATAAGGATGAAGTAACAAAACAAGCTCTCAATAATACAGAGACAGAACAATGGAAGAAAGACAAGAAGAAGAATGCACAAGTGTTGTAGCTTATCCAACAGGAAGTGGAGTGAGCAATGTTCCAGAAGATTATGATCACATCTTCAGCAAAAATAGCATGGGATACTTTGGCGACAAACTATATAGGTATGGCCAAAGTCAATATTTTTAAGTTGCAGAATACTAGGAGAGATTTTGAAAGTCTGTAGATGAAGGAGACAGAGGACATCGATTCTTTCATGAATCAGGTCATAACTGTCATAAATCAGTTAAAGATTTATGATGAAGAAATTAAAGATCAAACAGTGGTTGAGAAGGTTCTCTGATCTTTTTCTAGCAAATTTGATGTTGTGGTAGTACCATAGAAGAAACCAAGAATAAATGGTATCATTGACAGTTGATGAGCTAATGGGATCACTTCTATCGTATGAGGCAACGATATACAAAAATAAGGATTCCACTTTAGAGACAGCTTTCAAAATTTAGGTTTCTATTTCAAGAGAAAGAGGTTGAGGAAGAAGTAGATCGAGAGGCAGAGGATGAAGTTGAAGATATGGTGGTCAGAGAGATGGCCGAGAGGAGCATGAATATGAAAGTGGAAGCAACTTCAGAAGATTCAACAATAATCAAAGAGTTGAAAAATCAAAGGTGAGATGTTATTATTGTAGTAAATTTGGTCGCTATGCTCATGATTACATGAAGAAGATAAATGATCAAGGGAACCAAAGAGCTAATTTCACTACAGAGAGTTCTAACTCCATGTTCCTAGCTTGTCATACCATGCATGAACCTTCTGCTAGTGTGTGGCTGCTGGACATTGGTTGCAGTAACCACATGACAGGAAACAAGGATTTGGTTGCAAATTTCGATCAATCTGTGAAAACAGAGGTAAAGTTGGGGACTGACAAGACTATGGAAGTAGATGGAAAAGGAGTGGTCAACATTTTAACCAAGCAGGGGGAGTCGAAGACAATCTCAGAGGCATATTATATTCCTAGTCTCAAACATAATTTGTTAAGTGTTGGTCAATTGACATAGAAACGATACATAGTTATCTTTCAAGGTCAAGAATGTGTTATATATGACAAGCCCCCAAGCAAGCAGTTGATAGCAAAGGTGCAAATGACGAGGAACAAATTCTTTCCTCTAATTTTGAATTATAGTGGTCAGGTGAGTTCTTTTATAGTTGCATGTTCTAATGATTATTAGTTATGGCACTTTTGATTTCGACACTTGCACTTTTCTGGTTTAAGATTGTTGCAACAAAAACAGATGGTCAGAGGATTATCTCCCATCAAAGAAACTGCTAGTACTTGTGAGTGTTGCATCTTGGAAAGCAACACTATGAAAGTTTTCCAAAGGGAGTTGCATACAGAGAAAAGCAACCTCTTGAGCTAGTGCATACAGACTTGTGTGGACCTATGAGGACATAGTAGAATGGTGCAAGTTGTTACTTCCTCACTTTCATTGATGACTATAGCATAAAGACTTGGGTTTACTTCTTAAAGCAGAAGTATGAAACTTTTGCAAAGTTCAAAGAATTCAAAGCCTTAGGAGAGAACCAAAGTGATTGACAAATCAAGGTATTGAGATCAAACCACAGTTTTCCATATATCTAATGCCAGAAAGACCAAAAGATTGCATTGTTGTAAGTGCGTTGAGATTTAAAAACACATTATCCATTTTCCTGCACAGGCTTTGAGGGCAGATCAAACGGGATATTGTCCAGATCGCGGGACAACACTGCAGAAACTTTGAGTTCAGATTAAAGGTGGATACTGCCCGTATCACGGGACAACACAGTTTGACACACTTTGCTTCTTTACATGATCTTCACAGATACGGATCTCGTCCATTCCTCTTTTTCATGGCTTTTATAAAGAAAAGGTAATCGCTTCTCATTGATTTGAAGGCCGGTAAGGTTGTTAATCGAGGGAATAGACAGTCATGGAGAATACTGTTTGTAAGGGTGTCAATATGGGCTCTCAACAGCAAGAAGATCAACAGGTTTTGGAATGTAGAGATAAGATTTTGGAGAATTTATGGGCCACGTTTATAGCAGGAAGCTCTGAAGGGAATTCCGTGGGGTTTTCACGCGTCACTTCAGATGGTGAGGCCTCTTGCGCCACCAACTCCTCCTGTGCTACTTCCAGTATGGCATCACGTGTGGCTTCAGGCCCCCAAGATATTGTTATCAGGTCTAATATGAATTGCAATACGTGCACCCATTCACAGCCAGAACGCCGTGGTCTTATGGAAAAAGAACCTAGAAAGAATTACAGAGGTGTTCGGAGGCGCCCTTGGGGAAAATTTGCAGCTGAAATAAGGGATTCAAGCCGGCAAGGAGCTAGGTTATGGTTGGGGACATTCAATACCGCAGAAGAAGCAGCGGTGGCGTATGATAAAGCTGCTTTGAAAATGAGGGGAGCTGCTACTTATCTGAACTTTCCACTTGAAATCGTGGCCAAGACCTTGGTTCAGGAGCTTAATTCGGTTCGCTGCATCCGGCCTCAAGCTGAATTACCCAACTCAGAAGATATATCTCCTATTCCACTAACGTGTTCTCTAGGAAGAGGGTCTCATCAGTCAGGTACTTCATCGACTGATGCATCAGTGTGTGGAATAATCAGAAAAAGGGCGAGTGGATCGGTCTTTTCTCAAGAAGAAGAGCAGACACCCCCCAAACGGTCGAATACCACTCAAATTTGGAGCCCTGAGATCGACGACGACCGTTTGCTAGCGATGGAAGATTATTTCTCTGTTCTAGACGTTGTGGAGGTGCAGGACCTTGGCGTGGATTACTTGGAGG
>APFE030947336.1:9526-22560 GCA_000404065.3 Pinus taeda | reverse complement strand
GTTAACTCAGTGCATGGACAGTTCAGTGGAGACAAGTGTTAGAGGTGAGTGAAAGGGCAAGACAGTTGTCAGTTGTGATTATAGTTGTGCATGAGATTTTCACATGCATGGATTGAGTAATGCCAATGAGGATTGCGTGGTATATCCAAGGGAAATACGACTTTGGATCATTCATTCATCAGTATTCTCTTGCAGGATTGCGTAGTGGAGGCAAGCAAGCAGCGGGGGAGATTTGGAGATCAGACCTGAGCTGCATTGTGTGTAACAGGTGGAGATAGTACTAAGTACTTGTGAGGAGTATTGTACTATGTATTGTTACACGTTCTCAATCATTATAATATACAGATAGTGTGGGTTTTCAGCTGTATGTTTTCCCTGGGTTACATACTGTGTTAATGTGCGCATGCGATTGATGTTTCATTATTTTTAATGCTGCTAAATTGATGATCAACATAGAGGAGGTTATGTATTATGCATGTATTCCGGAATAGTGTATAATCAGGATAATCTCTGTGAATATGTGTTAAATTATTCAAAATTTATACAGACAGAAACACGCCAAAGCCCACCAAAGTCAAAATTTTTGTTAAAAAGAGGTAAAAGCGTCATTTTCACCCAATTCTATTTATCTCCTCCGCACGACCTGTGCATGCCATTTGTGTCCAAGAGCAGTCATTCGACCACCTAGTCCGCCATGCAGCAAATTTACTCTGCAGCTTGGCCCCTCAGCTCGGTTCGCCACCTGTAAATCATACATTTCACCGTTGAAATAGGTATTTACATCAAATTTCACTCCTGAGCCCTGTTTTTTAGTTTTCTCTATAAACATTACCCACAGAACCCAAAATTTGAAGAAAAACACCATGCTGTCTTCAAAAAACATGCACTGTAACCACTGTTTTGCCCAATTCTTACCAAAAATCTGCTCACTGAGCTAAATTCAAGTTCGTTCCAGCCTGCAAATCCTCTGACAAACCCCAAAAAATGCCTTATAATCTATTGTTGTTGCCCATTTTTCCAAGGAATCCCAAAAAATCTGTTTCCCCATGTAAATTCTTCCCACTGAGCTAAATACAAACCAATCTCACGGTGTAATTCCCACAGAAAAGTCCACTGAGCTGTGGTTTTTACTATTTTGCCCACATAAACCCGAATTACAGTTTTAAAATCATAAATAGTTGAACAATGGAGGTTCCAGTAGCCTTCAATATAGCCCCTCTCAATGCACCTCACAAGGAATTGGAATGGTTGCCATCTGCTGATAGAGATTATCAAATCCAAGACTTAGTTGGTGACAGAAACCATCTCCAAGCATTTTGTGAACTCAGGAACAGTTACTTAAGCAAAAATGATTTCTATGGGATATGGGAATCAAATTTACCCATGTACTACCTCCCCTCTGTCAATGTTTTCCCTGAGATAATTCACCTCTGATGTGAAAACTATGAACCAACCCAAAGGGCAGTCAAAACACCATCTGGAACTACCCTCTTTCATATAACTCCTAACTCCATAAATCAAATGCTAAACTTCAAACCAACTCAGCTTTTGTTTCTTCTTACTATGAAATTCTTGCTTGATGAAGGTCCCAAACTCCCCAGCTCAGAGATAGCTTGAATTGCCCAAGTATTTATTAAACCAAATTGTCAGCCCACAGAGCCACCTCCTTTTCACTATGCATGGTTCAATGAAGTGGGTAAATTACTTGTTGATATGATATCTTATATTCTGGGGTTCAAGACAAGTGAATATATTGATGAAACTACACTAATCTTATTATCCATATTCACTCCAGGGCAGCCCCCTGCTCTCAAATACAACTATGCTAAATTCATTGCCAACAAGATCCATGACCATCTCTTGAATCTAGATAGGGAGGGAGTCTTCAAGTACTCATCCTACATCTATCATCTGCTCCTCTATTATCAGACAAATAGTTTCCAATTTCCCATTAGAAAATTGGACTCTAAAGGAGAAAAGAGGTGTGTGATTTTTTGGACCTGAGTCTTTCATGAAGTCCACAACTCTCCTTACTCTTACTGTGAGTTTATTGACATGTTTGTCTATCCAACCTCTTCTCTGCTGATGAGGGCTCCTCCTCCTAGATTATCTTATGATATGCATAAAATATTACATCTCTCCAAAAGCTACAAAATAGGTGACTGGTACTTATACCAGAATCACACTAAGACCAAGATATATGGCTGCGAGCTGTGCCCCTACAAGCTGCCAAAATATTATCCAATGAGATTGTTTGCCTTGGAATATTTTAGGCAATTTATCAATTCAGATTTTACTCATTTTCATACTACCAAGAAAAAGGCTTAATTGAAATTGAGAGACCAGTTAGGCCCCTACATCATGACCAAAAAAGAAAGATGGAAAGAGGCCGACCAGATATTGGGTGAAAAATTCAGATTAAAGAGGAGCTTTTGGTGGGTACCCTATGACCCAAATGGCTTTATCAAGCAATAAAGATAAAATATAGGCTGTCAGCCTATGAACATTGCAAGATCCCTGAAATAGAACAATTTTCCAACCAAGATGAGTGGGTAGAAGGCACACTAATTGAACAGCTCACTGAGGAAGAGAAAATGGAACAAAATATGAAAAATCTTGAAAAGACTCTTGACCTAGATTCTTTTGGGTAGGTGTCATTCAAAGTGCCATAGTAAACTGGAGAAGGCACATCAATTGCTGGAACTTCACAGCAACCAACCCAAGAAAACACTACACTGACTACTAGAACATCAAAGGGTAAAGAGGTGGTGGATACAGAGCAACACACAATAGCAAATTAGCCTGCCACATCAAAGGAAAAGGTTCAAGGGGAAGCCCCTTCACTACAGACAGAGGCACCAGAGGTACCAGCATTACAGACTCCTGTCAATGAGGAAAGAAACAAGAAAAGGGACAGAGAAGAGACCACACCTGCAAGTGGATCAACAGAGCAGCCAGAGGCCAAAAGGAAAAGAGTAGATGCTCTACCTGAAGAGGAAATTATTGAAGAAATTACAGAAAGCCCAAGAGAGGAGAGGGCAACCAGCCAATGGACATCCACCAGCTCTCACAGGTAAGAAATGGAGAGGCAGCATGGTATGGAAGTTTCCTCCTCAAGGCTGCAAAGTAAGCAATGATCTGATATTAAACGAACATTCATGGACATTAAGGCCCGGAATGAGCCATTGAGACTGCAGCTCTATGATCAATTTCTTAGAATGACACCCTCCAAACAACAAAGACTAATGGCAGCATATGACATTAAGGAGGAAAAAATGATCTTAAGTCATTTTAAGCCTAAGTTTCAGCAACCACAATCAATTTCTGACTACATAAGAACAAATCTAGAGGTCCTTGCTAAAGACATACACCCAATGGACCAGATCGAGCTTCACAAACAAACTGGTGAAATGGTCTATGCTACATTGGCAGACAAGGCAATGTTGGCCCACCAATTGAAGGAGTCATTAAGCAATACATCTGCCCAATTGGATTTGGAAAAGATATTTTCCTTGGCTAAAGACAATAGAATAAAGACCTTGGAAGAGATAATTATTGAGCTGGGATATGATCCCAAGGATGCCAAGGGCATCAAAGCACTGATAAAGAAAAAGGAAGAAGATATTGCTGCACTTAGGAAGCAATTGAAGCTACCTGTCACCATGCACCCACAAACTACATAACTTGCACAAGAAAAGGTAGAAGAAGACATGATGGATTTGCTGATAAAGATGAATCAAAGGCTAATTGAAACAGAGCAAGAATTGGAGAAAACATTGCAAGCCAAGCAGGGAGAATCGACCTCCCAGCCACCTGAAACAGCTCCAACAGTTACCACTGCTCCCCCCACAGTCACAGTAGCAATTCCTCTCACTGTCCCAACATCAACAACAGGTACATCAGCCATAGATGCTTCAGCGACAGCAGTAACAACAGGACTAGATACCAGCATGAGCATGGAAGAAATGATGAAAGCAGTAAAAGAGCTAGAAGTCCAAATGTTAGAGCTTAAAGAGGCCAAAGAAAGGTTGGCCAAACTAGAGGTAAGCTATGAAAAATTTAAGATAACAATGGCAGAGAAAACCAGAGAGGTAAAGGCCTTGGAGAGTAAGGTGAAATCCTTGGAGAATAAGGTGAAATCCTTGGAGAAAGATCTCACCCTTCATAAAAATCTAGCAGAAATTAAAACAATTTTGTGGACCAAAATTGGCCAGTCTATCACTGATCAATGACAATCCATTCAGATGATCTATGAGAAAATTGAATTGATAGAAAAGGCCCAAGTAGAGATTCAAAAGGGCAGAGAATCATTGGGAAACATGCCCGAGCAGGCCAATAGACTAATTCATTTTTTGAACACTCACACCAGGGAAAAACTAGCAGCTCTGGAGATCAGGGATAGAACAGGCACTATTTTGACAGTGAAAAAGGTGCTAACCATGAGGAATTTTATACAGAATCTGGAAAGAAAGTGCCAAGAAATGCAGATGGTAATAAATGCCTTTACAGAGAAGTTTACAGTCTTGCAGCAGAAGGGTCTAGCCAGTTTTTTAACCAGCAATCAAAGACTGTTGACACATGAACAATATGCTCACAGGGTAAATGCATATGTTGCCAATCAGATCACAACATCATCAAGCACTTCAGAAAACATAGGACCTCCCTCTGGACAGAGCTTATATGACAAGTTGGAAAATCTGTTCTATATCAAACATGAAATAAATCATCTTTTTGCAGTCCAGCCCAACTTCTACAAGTATACTGAAGCTGATGAAACATTAATAAAAATACAAAGACACCAGTTGCCAACAGACCAATGGTGGCAGAGCATGTTGGAGGTCTTACCAAGGTAGTTCTAATTTTTCTTTATTATTTGCATTTAATCCAATGTCAAAACACGTGGCACATATCATAAAGGTGAAGACAATAGAGAAAGGAAGTCAAGCTGGGACTATAACGCATTAAAGCAGAATCAAGCACAAATGAAAGAGCCAAGACAACAACGCGGGAACAAAGAATAAAGGGACAGCTACCAACCGAATCACTCAATTCAAAAAGTCAAATATCTCTAACCAACTGAACAGCCAACACACCAACATTTACTTATGCATTCATTTTTCTCATTTACTTCTCCTGTAAAGTAGATGAATGAAGTTGTTGTGAGATATTTTTCCATAAGATATTTTGTGACTCCTTTTTGTATAAATACCTCCCCGTGAGATCTATTCAGGGTTGGTGATATCTCTTCTGGACTGCGCTGTAACTTTGAGGATATTTTAATACAAAGGCTGTTGAAGTTCACTGTTGTTGCACCGTCTGAATGTGATTTTGATGTTCTGGGTCCTGCTACAGAATTCTTGTGTTTTTCTATGGATCAATAAGTTATTCTAACCTGTGTTTTATATTCTCTGTGTTTGCAAATTTCATATGTGTTTCATAATCTTAGTAATGGAGAAAAGGAATAGCCGGGAATTTGTTTAAATACACTTTATGTTCAATCTCTATTATTACTTATGTTTTCTTCAGAGTTAGCATAAACATGAATTCTTAGCTGCTCCTGTTTCCACTAATTCTTTCACTTTGAATATTAATAAGGAATTCTTCACTGCTCTTTGATAATACTCATGCATTTTCCCTCTGCCAACATGATGACGGATTCTTAACTGCCCCTCACCCACTGGCTTTCATTCCATCTATCTCCAGATCATAAGATTGCTCCAAGATTAATTACCTTGCTCTATGGTATCACCTTTGGTCAAAGAAATCATATTCAGCTGTTTACCCTCATAGACTCCATTAGCCCAATGGAATAAACTGTTCACACTTACATCCTAGTTCTGTTCAAGATCACCATCCAACAAACTTAAAACAAAACCCTGTACATCATAACTAGCCTAAAATATTTCAAACAAAGCTAAATTATAAAGAGAGAGCCCTCTCTGGGTGCAGATTGGCTAGAAACTGCATCTAAAAAATTGATTAGTGGTTACCTCGGCCGTATTCCCTTTTCTCACAAGTTTTGGGGATCAACCTGAGTGATAACATCATTGGCAACTCCACTGGGGAGCTGAATGATCTTTTGTTACTGCTGTCTAGTTTCTAAAAATTACAGATGGAGTCTGAAGTTAGCCAGCTAGCCTTTGAAACTGTTTTTGCTATGCAATCACAGGAGTAAATAAAATCTATTTCAGTCTATCTCCAGCCTAGTTTTTAGGCTTTAAACAACTGTCTCAAACATTTGATTAGTTTCCTTGTTTCAAACATACCTAAAGGAAGGCCCAACGCCTTCTATATTTCAAAAGCTCCCTTCAAAATATTGTCAAAACTTGTATCCTTTAAATATTTCCAGAAAATACCAAAAAATCTACTTCTAGAAGCTGACTCAAAAGAAAAAAACTCGTTACACTAGGTCAAACCCAGACCCAAATCCCCCACTTATTTTTGACAATCCCAATTTGATCCCTAAGAGCCTTAGAAAACCTGAAAATCAAGAGAGTTCTGTTGATTCAAACCCTGAAACACTTCAGCAGAAACCTATCCAAACTCAACTTTCTGCTGGAAAATCACAAGCCCTTTCTCCTATCACTGTTGCTTCTCCTAGTTCACCATTATTCCTCCAAACCATCTCTTTTACCCCCCCATCTACAACCCATATTTCAACTGTAATCCCTGTTCTTCCAGCGACAAAATTTATCCTTGTAAATATGGAAAACCGTTATGCTCCCTTGCAATTACCTGCAAATCCAGGGGCTATGCCTTAGGATTACCAAAGCAAAATCACCTATATTGATGGTGCTGGTACCTACACAGCACAACAACGTAAAAAGAAAATGACAGACTATTTTGAGAATTATGAAATTGATGATGATGATGTCAGGATGAAGATCTTTGTCCAAAGTTTAACTGGCGATGTCAGGGCCTAGTTTAGGGCACTCCCTACAAATACGATTGCCAATCCTGAAGCCCTTAATCACACTTTCTTGAATAGATGGGAAAATAAGAAGGATCCATTACATATCCTATCAGAATATGTTAGCTTGAAAAGAGGCCCACAAGAAACTGTTCAAGATTACTGTGCCAGATTTAATAATGTGTACAATGCTATTCCTCCTAATCTTAGACCACCACCAGACTTGGCCTTGATCAAATTCCCTGATGGATTTGACTCGGACATGGCCTACTAGCTCAGGGAAAGAGCTCCTCCAAGCTTAGAAGACATGCAAAGCATAACTGTCAGCGTAGAAGCTAATATGATTTCTAAACGAAACCGAGCCAGATCTGAGAGAAGAACAACTTTTAAGGAAGAGCCTTCTACGTTTGAACAAAAATTAGATGTGATTATTAGGTATGGATAGACTTGGGGATAGAGTTGAAACTATTGAGAGGAAATCATCATGGGATGGCCAATCAAGTAATGTTGGGAGGAATCCAAACTTTAGGAAAAACCCGAATTCTAACACTGGGAAAGCTGGGCCTGACCAAAACATCAGACCACCATTCCAAGAAAACTATGCTGAGGCTTCAACATCTAGTGAACCAATGGAAGATACTAAAATCAATTTGATGGGTCTCAATAGTGGACAACAAATTTTCCTAACTCAAGAAGATCAAGAGGCTCACACTCTTGGTCAGTTTCAAATGCAATCAGGGGAATCCTTTGATTTCAAGGAAGGGTATGCCATAGCTGTATATGAAGTCTACAAACAGTATAACTTGAGAAGTAGAAGAATAGATATCCCTGATGATCCCAAGCATAAAGCAATCAAACAGCCTACTAAAACCAAACTCAAGGATTCTCATATAAAAACTACTCCTGAACCAATTTCAAATTCAAATACTCTAATCATTGAAGATGTTTCAGCCAAACAAAAATCAAACTAGCACCCTCCACCTATTCTTCCTCTTGGAGAAATCATAGAGGAACCTTTAGAAAATGGTGTAAAAGTGACTTTAGCACATAATAATATTCCAATGAAAGAATCAGACACAGAAAGCCCAGTTGAAGAGGATAACCTTGCTGCCCGAAAAGTTAAAACACAAATAGAAAAGCCCTTCAATTTGGAGACTGAAATAAGCAAGTTAAAAATAGCCATTCCACTGTCTAAATTGGCTATGTATGAAGTTTTTAGGGAACAAATCAGTAGATCGCTACAAATTCCAGAAAACAGAGATGTAGTGAATGTCCTTGATGACCAACCAGAACTTATATTTGGACCTGAAGTAAATGGAAAGTCTGTAGATGGAGGAGTTCCTCCTTTCTATGTTAGCTTAAATATTCATGATAAGATTCTTCAAAATCCAATGTTTGATTTTGGGGCCTCTCACAACTTAATGCCCAAATCAGTGATGGAAAAATTGGAACTAGACATAACCCGTCCATACAAAGATCTATTCTCATTTGATTCTAGCCAAGTTAGATGCCTAGGATTGATTAAAGATTTGTGTGTATCATTGGTCCAATACTCTACCAAGACAATTCTAATGAATGTAGTAGTGGCTGATATCCCACCCAAATACGAAATGTTATTATCTAGATCTTGGGGTGCCAAGCTTCAGGGTTCTTTACAGCTTGACATGTCCTATGCCACCATCTCAGTCTTTGGCCAGCTAAAGAGATTATATAGGGAAACTTTGATGAAGTATGTGGTTAGTAGCCAAGAAAAACCCCAAAACTTTCCTATTTATTCTATGCAATCAGACATGGATTCTTTCATCTTGTACAACACTGAGATTTGCCCCCCCCATCTGATGTCAAAATTCTGATCTTAGGCCAAGATGAACTCCTAAATGAGAAATCCACTATTCAAATCCAAGAAGTCTTAGAGAACAACAAATTGACAGTTACACAAGAGGAATCCCATGAGACTGAAAATTCAAACTTGCCTACTAAACAAATCTTGGAAACTTCTGATAATAGTTCTAAACAAGAAATCCTATGGTATTTGGAATTTGTCAATAAGTTGTGAGAAGGGGCAGGCATTTGGATACACAATATGCTAAATGATCATGCTGAAGGACATGCATATAGGTTAAATTTTAGGTGCACCAACAACATGGCCGAATATGAAGCCCTTCTGCTTGGGCTCAAAGTGATCAAAAGCCTAGAGGCGGATAGGATATCAGTTTTAGGAGATTCTAATTTGATAATTCAGCAACTGAAAGGGAAGATTTATCACAAATGACATTAGATTAAGATCATACAGAGGTGCAACAATTGGAATTCTCAACACCTTTTTAGAATCTCAGCTCACCAAAATTCCAAGGAATCAAAATCTACATGCTCACAGTCTAGCAACTTTTGCCAGTACTTGTAAATTGCCATTTAAACCAAATCACCGATTTTCGGCTGAGATTAAACATAGGCCAAATGTACCTAATAATGTAAAAAATTCGCAAGTATTTGACAGTGACATTCAAATCAATAATTTCCTAACCCTCAAAGAAGAGTTTTCCAGCAAAAAAATCGATACAAGCACTGTAAGTGAAAATGATCAAATAGATACAGTTGAGACACACATTTTTGTTGAAACAACAAACCAAATTCTACATCCTACAAAGTTTGCTAAAACACATTTACAACAACTTGAAGAAACATAATGTGATGATGCTATTGGAGCAGAATGTGGAGTGATTGATTTGAAGGATAATTTTCTACCTACAGGCCTGACCCCTCTAGAAGACATTTTTGACTCAAATGACATTTCCAGGAAACCTAAAATACAACCATTAAACGCAGAAATTGAGGACTGTAATATTGGAACTACTGAGAATCCCAACATGATAAAATTGTCCAAAGCCTGCCTCCTGACCAAAAACTGAAGTATATTGAATTGTTCAAAGAATTTCAAGATGTTTTTGCATGGAGGTACGAGGACCTAAAGTCTTATGATACATCTCTTATCCAACACACCATACCTCTCAGGGAAAACCAAAAACCTTTCAAACAAAAACTTAGGAGGGTCAACCCTGTGCTCCTCCCTTTAGTTGAGAAAGAAGTTAAAAGGATGCATGAAGAATGAATTATTGCACCCATCAGATTCTCATAATGGGTTTCAAATTTGGTACCCACTAGAAAGAAAACAGGAGAGATTAGGCTATGTGTTGTTTTGAGAAATTTCAATAAAGTCTCTTTAAAGGATAATTACCCCTTACCCAAAATGGATCACATTCTGCAAAGGGTAGTGGGTGCTTCAAGGATCTCACTATTAGATGGATTCTCAGGTTTCAATCAGATCCTAATGCACCTTGATGATCAAGACAAAGCTGCCTTCACAACCCCTTGGGGAACCTTCAAATATGTAAAAATGCCATTTGGACTCAAGAACGCAGGAGCAACTTTTCAAAGAGCTATGGATATAGCTTTTGCTAAAGAAATCCATGATTTTCTAGCCATATACTTAGATGACCTTACAACATTCTCCAAATCATATCAAGAACACTTAGATCACCTCAGACAAGTATTTCTAATTGCAGGAAATATGGCATATCATTAAATCCAAAGAAATCATTGTTTGGCCTAGAAGAAAGAAAATTATTGGGCCATATCATCTCCAAAGAAGGCATTAGAATTGATCTGGACAGAATACAAGCTATTCTGCAAGTTCCTCACCCTCGAAACATCAAAGAACTACAACCTTTTTTGGGGAAGATAAATTTTCTAAGAAGATTCATACCAAATTTGGCCGAGATGATAAGATTGTTGAACAACAAGCTGAAAAAGGATTCCAAGGTCAAGTGGACAATAGAAGCTAAACAAGCCTTTGAAGAAATCGAAAAAGCTTTGACTCAAACACTAGTCCTTACAAGCCCGTATTTTGACAAAGACTTTATCATATTATCATTTGCGTCAGAACATACAATCGCTGCTGTTTTGCTTCAAAAAGATAACCAGGGATGTGGAAAACCCATAGCCTTTTTTAGCAAGGCACTAAGAGATGCTCCACTCAAATATCAAATCATGGAGAAACAAGCATATGGACTTGTAAAAGCCATTAAGGACTTTAGAGTTTACATCTTATACTCTCATGTGATTGCTTATGTGCCCAACACCGTTGTTAAAGAC
Organism: Pinus taeda; assembly: GCA_000404065.3. NCBI lineage: Eukaryota > Viridiplantae > Streptophyta > Pinopsida > Pinales > Pinaceae > Pinus > Pinus taeda. The sequence continues at coordinate 11,498 of APFE030947336.1, read as the reverse complement.
ATCCTAACCCAAGAGGTGATTGAAGGTAAAAGGGGCAAATGGATAGCTACCATACTAGAATATGAAATTGAAATCAAACCAACCAAGCTGATAAAAGGACAAGGATTAGCCAAACTTATGACTAAAACCAACTTTCAAGCCCTTGACATAAATCAACTGGATAATGAGTAGGAGATGGTGACTCCACAGATCAATTAAGCCTTTTTACAATCACCCTGGTATGCTGACATATGTTTTGTATTATTAAACCTACAAGCTCCTCAATGATTATCCAGAAATAAGAAAAGATTTTTGAAAATGAAAGCTTCTAAATTCTGTGTTTTAGATCATGCTCTCTTTTGGAAAAATCATGAAGGTCTTTTATTAAATTGTCTAATCAAAGAAGAAACTGACAAAGTACTTAAAGAGTTTCATGCAGGGGATTGTGGTGGACATTTATATTGGAAATCAACTGCTGATAAAATCCTAAGGGCTGGATTTTATTGGCCCACCCTATTTGCCGATGTAAAGAAATATGTAACTTCTTGCCACAAATGCCAAATATTTGAAGGCAAGAAAAATTTGTTGCCTCTACCCCTCAAGCCCATTTCCACTGAAAGACCATTTCAACAATGGGGTTTAGACTTCATTGGAGAAATCCACCCTTCATCCTCTGGCCAACACAAATGGATCCTTACTGCCACAGACTACTTTACCAAGCGGATAGAAGCCATTCCTTGTAGGCAAGACAATGACTCAGTAATCATGCAATTTTTAGAGACTAACATCTTGTCTAGGTTTGGCTGTCCTAAGAAGATTATAACAGACAATGCTACTGCTTTTAAGTCCAAGAAAATGATCAGTTTTTTCCATGAATACCACATTACTTTAGGTAATTCCACAGCCTATTACCCTCAAGGTAATGGTCTAGCTGAATCCTCCAATAAAAGCCTGATCAACATCATTAAGAAAGTCTTGGAGGAGAATAAGAAAAACTGGCATAAAAAGCTTGTCAATGCACTATGGGCAGACAGAATGACTACTAAGAGATCCATTGGCACAAGTCCCTATGAGATGGTTTATGGTATGGAGGTAGTATTCCCTTCTTCTTTGTGAATCCCAGTGATAAATTTGTTGCAAGAAATACAGGCAGAACCTAATGATATTCAGAGAAGGATTAATCAAAGAATTCATTTGCAGCAAACTAGAGAGGAGGTCTATCAAAGAGCTCAGGTTTTACAAGAAAATCTTAAAAAGATCTTTGATAAAAGGACCAAAGCAGAGGATTTCTACACTAGAGACAAAGTTTTGAAGTGGGATTCCAGAAGAGAAGATAGGGGAAAACATGGAAAATTTGATTTCCTGTGGAAAGGACCTTATACTATTCAGGCAACACAAGGAAACAACACCTACTTTTTGATAAGCCTGGATAATATAGAGGCAGATGATGGGCTAGTAAATGGGCGAATGTTGAAGCACTATTTTGATCCAGTTTGTTGAAAATATCAACATTGTAATTTGTACATAAGAGTGTTTAATTTCTACAATATATTACAACAATAAGGTAGAAACAAATATGCAGCAAATTTTGAGGAAAAGTCAAGGAACTGCCCCATCTTTTTGTGTCACCTTTTAGTCCATCAGAAATTAAAAAGGGACACTTGGGAACTGTAAATATGATAACAAAAAGTATCCAAAACAGAAATGCAAATAGCTGAATAAGATCGTCAGGAGATAGGCATATTCTACAAGGTACTGTGTACAGTTTGGCTACAACAAAGGAAAATTTCAGAATGCAGTAGGAGGTGTACATAAGGCTATCTGACCTGCTATTCTTGACTTTTCACCAGGAAAATCCATCCCCAAGTGGAGCCACTATTAGGTTCGTATACCAATAGGTTTCATTTTTCATGATTGACTGGAGAAGTGCCAAATATGTTCATCCTTTCCATGCTGCAAAGGTTCCATATTTTGAAGAATTTCACTATGTACA